>BMAO01030464.1:0-50600 GCA_019973975.1 Trichonephila clavata
ATTCGTTTTTATTTTTATGGAAATTTAAATAAATAACAAATAATTCACTTGGATATTCCCGGCTTTGTGTTAACCCTTTTGAGGTGGACACACTCAGATTTTAAACACAGAAGAATCCATACTAATATAGGAACACCTTATTGAAATATCCACAAAGGGAATTAAACCAACGTTTGAACAGGGATACCACAAATTTTAGTTGCAAAAACAGATCCAAATTTTATATCCTGCATTATTGGTTATTGTACAGAAGTTGTTGACTACCTTCCCGTCTTCCTATTTGGCAAAACGTGGATTCAGTGCGTTATAAATCTCATCGCAAAAAAAGAAAAAGGATCCGACTAGAAATTAGTGCTCGTGGTATTTGCGGTTTCTACTCACAAAAATTGAGCCGGACATATATAAATTCACTCCTAACATCTCATCAAGCTCATCCAATTCCTTGAATTTTTATTTTATTTAAACCAAAGTTATAAATTTCAATAAATAATTCTTCAACATGTTTTTTTAATCTGTAATTTTTGTAGTGTGCATTTATGTAGCGTTTTCACTTGTGTCCATGGAACAACTTTTGACTATAAAAAAAGAGTCTATGGGCAAATTTTGTCTATAAAAAGGGATCAGTGGGCAAATTTTGACTATAAAAAGGGTCCGTGGGCAAATTTTGACTATAAAAAGGTACCGTGGGGCGTTTTGAGTATAAAAAGGGGTCCATGGGGCAAGTTTTGACTATAAAAAGGGGTCCGTGTTCACATTTTGACTATAAAAAGGGGTTCATGGGTTTAAAAAGTTTGGGAACCACTGACTCTAGTGGCTAAAAGTCATGGCATTTGACGACGTTTTTTGATTTACGGTCAACGGTATAATACATAAGTACAGTTATATAGGAACCATAAAGCCGAATAAATGCATCTCATTGGATAATATCGCCAATGCTCGTAATGGCGACAACTCAGGAGAAAAAAATCTTAATTTCATTATCAATTCATTTCACTTAGGAACATTTTAGCATTTCGACTAACATAATCTCATTTTTTTAAACAGCATATTTTACGTTTAACGCGCTGAATCTGTGACAAAATATCTCGAAGAAGTGTATTTGTAATACTAAAACCTATTCATAAAATTGTTTCCACTGAGAATATCTAACAATATGTAGTGTTACATTATCTCAAAAACAGCAGACAAGACGTCCTCATTTCTACTGCTGATGAATATATATTATGAATCGAGATTCGAAATGGAATACGCGACGGGGCAGTTCCAAAATAGGAGAAATCGTTTCTTGGTAGAATGCTCGGTACTAAAGAAAAGCGGAGATTATAGACAAGCGCAGAAATATATTGCGTTCGTAGCAAATAATGTTGTAAATCGTGTATGACAAGATATGAAGAATGTAATTTTGGCATATCCTGGCTTCCTAGATTGCAAGCATTTGCATACAAATTGAATTTTCTGCTGCAAAAATGCCTTAAAAGCCGTGATGGACTTGAGAATGAGACGAAGTATTTGCCGAAAGGGCGATAGAGGTTTTCTAATTTGTTTTTGCTAATAATACCAGAGATCATGAAAGGTAATCATATCCTAGGAGCGCCCATGAACATGAGATTGTAACAAATGAGAGAAATGATACAATAGTTATTAAACGTTATTTTATAAATATATATTGTAACAAAAAAAGCATTTTATTTAACACAAAATATAACATGTGATAAATAAACTGTATTTATTGAATAAGAAATAAGTGAGTGTGAGAGAGAATATTAATGTCTCACTACAAAGTTGCATGCGAGCTATTGGTGACGGACCTCAAAATTTTGAACTATGACCCTGTAAGGAATTTATATTCCTTCTTCCCTCTAACCCGGCTAGATGTGTGGGAGGAACTAAATGATCAGCCGACATGATGCACTTCAATTGTTTATTTGTCATAATATTCATCACAGACACAATAGTACTCCAAGTAAGAAAAATTTGATCAACTAGAGGACTAAGGTGAGACAAGATAGCGTGGGGATAATATATACGCTCATTCAAATATATTCTTACGATAACTTATACAAAGCTTGTTTTATTAAGGACGAGTTAATGATTTAACTCTCTAACTTCTATTTGAAATAAGATCACAGTACCTGAACTCTTGCAATCCTTAAAACTTTAGATGTAGCCTTAAACACTTCTCCAATAGTTGACTTAAGCACTTCTTCGAGATTTCAACTTCACGCGTCGTACATTGTTTACGTATACGTATTACTGTCGATTTGCTTGCTTCTCATCTATTCACTTCACATCCAATGTATCCTCACTTCACATTCCAATGTATCCTCACTTCACTTCCAATGTATCCTCACTTCACTAATAATGTATCCTCACTTCACTAACTACCAAAACTCGCAAATCCAGAATATATATAATAAACTTAATTTGCATAATCGCGTTTTCCTGTCATCGGAGAAAGTTGGTTGAAAGAATGCTGGCCCTTAAGGAGCCCCCAAGGAGTTAGTGAAAGGACGCGTATAGATCCGTCACAGCCTGATTTACGAGGACGACACCTGAGATTCACCCCTTCTCCTAACTTCCACACCACACCAAAGGGAGGATGTTTGAACCTCGACAGGCTTAACGTGCAACGCACCTCCCCCTTCTTCAATCGCACTAGGCTCGAACTCATGGCACGCCAGCCACAAGTCTGTTACAAGATGGAAGTTTGGATAGTGGGTACCAAGTCCTTGTTACTTAAGTAATGTTCAAAAATACGATGTTCGTCGCCAATAATTCTAATCTAGCTTCATACGACATTAATTAGACAATAACACTCTCATCGGAAACTTTTCATAGGATTTCATTCTAAATCGTCAAAATGCGCTCACATTACAGGTGACTGCTACCAGACCACAAACTTGTAGGGGGTACACAGGCGACTCGGAATCACGTAGGAATGCAGGGCCACAAATTCCTTAGTTGCGAGCTATGTGCAAAGAAGCAGAGAAACGTACAAAAACAGCAACACATTAATCGTACAGAAAACATGTTATTGAAAGGTTGTACTATAGAAGGTGCTCGAAATTACGAACAGATGGCAAGCCTGTCAGTGACGCTACATGGAATTCCTTACGTTCTGGGAGATTCCTGGCATGTCACGTGTCTTCTCGGCAGCTATAGATATTCGAGCGATGAGGTCTTCTACTGAAGGAACCAGTGTCTCGTATACCAAGAAGAACCAGTTAATCTGTTAAAGAACCAGTCTCACGTAACATTCCGTTCACACTTGCGAAGGTCATGTTATGTGGAGCATACCCGTTCGGGTAACGTTCCTGGTACAACCGTGGAGCGGCTCACCTGTTACACCGCATCTTCATACACTAACAGCTTGTCGGCAGTTTCCCGTTTGAATTCGAGTTCATCCAACTGCTTCGGGAAACGGATCGCAAATGACGATTTCCGTAGGCATTGGTGTTCACGAAACATTCCGTTCAGCTCCATCTACCGCAAGACTGTCTGTAGGAATCTCCCAGAACGTCAAGAATTCTATGCAGCGTCGTTGTCAAACTTTACCAGGCGACTTCAGGTTGTAATTTTGAACATCTGATGTAGTACAACCTTTCTACGAAATGTTTTCTGTCCCATTAACGTGTTGCTGCTTTTGTTCTTTTTCTCTTCTTGTTTTCATCATAGCTCGCAACTATGGTGTAACAAAGAGACTTAGAAGTATTTTTGCTAATTATAACTGGCAGATATCTCTCCGTTCATAAATCAGGACTCGAAAGTGTTTTCTTTACATTTAGTCTACCTATCCTTCCCTTATGCATATTCTTAAAATTCTGTCCAACAGTATCATGCTTGAAATTATTTACTATATAAACTTTGCGTTAATGTTTTACTATCCTTTTTTTTCAGTTTTAAAGTTTCCTTAATACGTTAAAGTGTACAGTCAAATTAATTACGACAATAACCCGAGGTTGATAGTTTCCGTATCAGCCCCAAATTCTTCATAACGCTAATTGCTTGCTCCTCTTTTTAAAACATTTTGGCCGTGAAGCACGGAAGTTCTTTGAGTAATGAGGTTTAAGTTAATTAAAGGAAAACATTAAAGTGCGTTCCAACCAATCATCTGAATGCAGCAGAAAATAGCCAAGTCAGCGTTCATCCAATCGTTTTTTTTTTTGAAAATGAGCAGGAAGTGTTTGTATTGTGGTTTCTTACTTTTATACTTCACGCCCACAACGTAACTGATTTTTGTCAAAACTTGCACATCACTCCATTTTGCTCTGCTTTGTTTCTTTAAGATTATCTGAGTCTTGTCTTGAGAAAAATCTGCTGTAATTATGAGTAAGAAAACTTCTATAGCTGAAAAATTGTGAAAATAAATAAGCTATCATTGGAAAAAGAATAAATCCTGTTTGAAAAATTCCAGTCTTTTTCCGTAACTTGTATTAAATAATGCACTAGAAACCTGATAATATTTTTCAAATACCATCTTTCACCAATAATAAACTTAATTTTCAAAAATATGTTATTGTGGCTATAATAATTCGTATTAGATTATGGCAAAATTTATATTAAAATCAAGCAATTTTTAACAATTCATTGTCGTATTATAATAATTTATACGTATTCATGAATCCAAGAAAGAACTGAAATGGCATCAAATTATTAAGAATTTCACGACAATTCTGAGGTCGCCATGTTTATCTCAAGAACTATTTCTTCAGAATCTGGCTTTTTCGCGTATTTTATATGTCAAATCAGTTCTTCACTTGAAATTTATTGCATAAATCTGAGGACTCTGCAAACACGTTTTTTTTTTTTTTAAATTCAAATTTCAGAGGAGAAAACTAAATTTACTAGAAATTGTATTTTTAGATTTTTCATTTACTATTGGTAATTTTTAAAGTTATATTTTAAAAAGAAAAAAAATTAATTTTAAATGTTGTTGAGTGAAAGTTTCAAGGATCATTCCATAATTTCGATTTTCAATTGTTGTAAATCTTAAAATTAGCAAATTTTTTCCCTGTTGAAAAGGGAAAAACGAATGTGAAATTTCACAACTATTTACTTTGGAATTTTTTAGCATAAAATTTTGAAGAATCTTTGCTGATATTTAAGTATGCTTAAATTCCTAGTGAAACGTTGGGTATGGGGATATTGGTGAAAATGAACGTTACTTATTGATTTTCTAATTAGGCTAGATATACTTTTGCGGTAGCTAAACGGATTTCAAATAACGTGACATAATCTTGAATCACATAACAAAAACATAAACCATGAATCACAATTTTAAATGTTGGTTATGAACGTGCTAAGTTAATTTTCTTTAAACTGGTTATCGAAATAAAACTTAATAAATTCAGATTTATTAATAAAAGTTAATTGAAGAAAAATTGATAAGGCAGGAGTTATAAAGAGAGTAAGTTGGTCTTCTTAATAAATACAGAAGGTCGTTTGTATTTTGAGATAAAACTTTGGCAACTTCTGAAAAATCGTCTGCTAAGGGTTTCTTTTAATTTGAATGTAAAATTAAAGATTTATTTTAAAAATGACTCCTAAAAATGATATATGGATCGAATTTTACGTAATTACGCTTTCCAAGAAGAAATATTCGTATGAACAAATTAAAAAGCGGTGTAAAAAGCTCGGTTATTGGATTTCAGTCAAAGGTATTTATAATATATTAAATTTATAAAGTAAAAAACGTCTAGCTGAAATTAAAAGTGAAACACATGAACACAAAACTTCATCCTAAGACAGCTCAAACGCAGGCAACTATCAAGAAAGTGAAATCTCTGTGATCCTAAAAGAAAATACACCGACTGAAATATGCATTGCATCAATACTAGGAATGTCTTCCGTAACTGTAATTAAAATCATTCATACGGATTTAAAGTTAAAACAGATGTTTAAATCTAAAGTTTGCCTCCTTTTTTAAAACATATTGCTGAAAGAAAAGAAAAGTGTGGTGAAAAATGGAAATTTGTGGTAACACTCGATGAGACATATGTGTATTAAAGGGACTGTATTAAAAGAAGATCAATTTTCTATTGATCAACTGACGGGAATGACCGTAGGAAATGGCTTCGTCATTCCAACCGTTATTCAAGTTCCCAAAGGGATAATTAGGATAAAGGGATAATTGCAGGATTTTCTAACAACGGCAAATTAAAAATCAAAAAAGTCTCAAGTAAAACAAAAATCAATTCACTCTACTATCATCAAAATAATTTAGAAGCAATTTTTGAAGAAGAAATTCTAACACTCTATATGGAAAGGACATTGATAAAGTAAAGCTTCATATATATAAAGTCTCTATTACATGTTTAAGTCCCAACTGCTGCTTATTTAGCAAAGAAAGGATCAGAAACAGGAATAATAATAGAAACAGAATGTATCCCATTTTATGAAATACCTGTGAAATCCACCCTACGCTTCTGCAATGGATTTTTGTACTTTCGGTTTATTAAAACGAACCTTAGGAAAACGACATCCAAGAACACTGAACGGACTGAAACGGTCCAAGAAGAATGGAGTAAAATTTACATGACAGTGCTAAGAAAAAGTTTACTTTCATAAAAATTTGAGCTTGAGCTATTGTGTCAAGAATCCTGGCAATCAGATTGAAATAAATTTCCACAAAAAATATGGTGTTTATTGATAAAAATTAATTATCAAAATCGTTCCTATAAAGTGCGCATGACCTTCTGTATGTGAGTAAAAAAACAGAGTTACTGGCCGAAACATCGGATTAAAACAGATATTTTAGTTAACTAATGAAACAATATGATGAAAATAAAAATAATTTTCATTTCATGTTTTTTTCTGTTTAATTTCATAAAGAATACTATTATATAACAGTATTCCTTATGAAGTTATAGGAAAACCGGAGTGTAGTTGATAAGACATTTAGGTGTCTTTTTTTAGATCCTGTCCTTTCATTGTCATTAACTTTGAAGTAAAACTCTTTAATTTTGTTATTTTTGGTAGTTTGAGAATTTAATTCTGAAAATTTCTTTAACAGATATACACTTCTTATATCTTTTTCGAAAAATCTGTAATTATATAAAATAACATTGCATTTTTACTTAATTAACATAATTGCCATAATCGAAAATCGCAAATTTTTTTTCCTCAAAAAATTGTCTAGCCACAATCATTAAATATAATTATGAACCATTATATATTCATATTACATATTCCTTTCAGCGTTATTTAAAAAACAAAACATTATTAAATAATTTTACTTATCATTCCTATAGCTTTTGTCATATACTTCGAAAGTACTTTTCTTGATTGTTGCTGATAAATGTATATTACATTCCGCGTATTATAATTTTAAAGAAAAGTATAGAAATTATCGATAGACATGAAGCTTAGGACGTATTTTATAATGAATACATGGAAAAATTTAGGAAAAAATGCTTTTTAATCCAAACACAAAAATAGTCATATGTGTAACATAGTATGTAATTATTTTTCAAGGGCCTTGCAAAATAAGGTTCGGGTGTTTTAGGGGATAAGTATTTTTCATCAACAATATATACTTTGATCACGAAATATTTTAACTTCATTTTAAGTTCATTGCGATGAATTCATTAATTTAACTATCTTAAATATGTTTTCATAATATACTTATTCAATCATTTGATTCAATGTGTTTGTATCAGTGAAATATTACTAGAAGGTTGGAAATTTCGAGATTTTTTTTTTTGAAGTGAAAACTTCTTTAGCGGCGTTGGGCACT
The DNA here is from genome assembly GCA_019973975.1 of Trichonephila clavata. Classification (NCBI taxonomy): domain Eukaryota; kingdom Metazoa; phylum Arthropoda; class Arachnida; order Araneae; family Nephilidae; genus Trichonephila; species Trichonephila clavata. The sequence goes on from BMAO01030464.1 coordinate 7,736, forward strand.
TTTTGGTAGGGGAAATCTTATGATTTCACGTCACCGGCATGCTCTGACTGGCGCATGCGCAGTGTGCTGTTCACCTTAGACACTTTTTGGATGGGTGAAATCTCGTGCATTCGCGTCACCGACATGCTTATAGCAGAATATCTGCAGCTATACAGCTGACGTATTGTGCTGTGTATACCTTATAAGTGAAATTGAACGGATTTAGTCAAAAGTTCAATGTGTATATATTGTGCATTATTAAAATAGTGTTTTTGTTTGATTATTATTTGAATCGTTTAATTGAAGAATCGTTTCCAGTACAATAGTGAGTACTAAATAAATATACTAATATTTTTAAGATTAAAAATAAATAACAGAAAATTATTTTAAATACTCGCATTTATTTTGGCGTATGAAAATTTTATATTATTTAAAATTATTTTAAATCTTCGTATTTATTCTGGCGCTTGAAAATTTTGTATTATTTATTTTCTAATATTTAACCTCTGCAATGCATCACGCAATCCGGATTGGTATTTCACAGTGGCTTAGACGTTTTCTTACTACCGTGGTAAAATAGACATCTAGTTGTTCAATTATAATTTTATCGTGGATTTTGAAATTAAAAATTTTATAAAATCTAATAATAATTCAAGATTAATGCGTTGAAGTTTAAAATATGGTTATTAATGCAAAATTATAGTTTATTACATTATATCATTAAAATCTTTAGTTTAAAATAATAAAAACGGCTCCGACTTTAATTTCATTAAAAAATTTATTTTATTTAAAAATTTAATATTTCGAAATCATTATTTATTAATTTAAATTGTCAAAAATAAAATATATGCTCTGCTATTTTTTGCAAAATGATTATCTATAATTTTATATCATTCGATTTTATTATAAGAAATTTACGAAAAAATGTTGTCAGGGAATTAGGGTTATTTTAAATATCCGTTTTTCATATTTGCTTAGATCCTTAACATTTCCCCCTTATTTCTGCTTTGGCAATGACTATTCACAAATCACAGGGAGGTACTTATTATGCTATTGTCTACGAATACGATCGCAAACATCCTAGAGAATTAGTATACGTAGCTTTAACAAGAGTAACGAGGATTCAAGGTTTATTTTTGGTTACTCAAGAAAATATTAGCAGCAGCTGGAAATTTTGGATTAGTAGAACAGGAACACCTCTAAATTCTTCAGAAGCAGATAAACATCATAAATGATCAACAAGCCATCGAGAGTATCTAACGTTAGAATTAAAAAGGTTACAAAACAATGCACTACAAACGGTCACCAAAACTTTTCTAGAATTCATCTCCAACAAGAAAGGATTATCAATATTTTCATTCAATTGTCAAAGTTTGCATGCGCATGCAGCTGACCTAAAAATGATGCTATCGTAAAAAAGTCAAATGTTCTGCTTTTGTCAGAAATTCGTATGAAGAACCCCTTGATATTCCGAATTTCAACTTTGTTGTAAGTTATAAAATACCGGAAGTTCCAGCAGCAGGCGTGCCTATTTATCACAATACTCAAGATACGTCACACTTCATTACTTCGCATATGGACATACAAACTAAATTCACTAAAAGCATTGGTGTTAATGTTTCTGATATAGGCGAAATATGCGTTGCTTGTTGCGATTCAGAGAATGGGCAATACATATTAATAGTTGCCGTTTATATTTCGCCTGAAAAATCTATGAGATGGATACAACAATTTTTATTCCAAAATTTGATGATTTATACAAAAGAAGGTTCTGAAATACTCGAAAAAAGATTTGGCGAAAAATATGATAATGTACCGATGATTTTAAGTGGAGACTTCAATATTAACTTTGCAGATGATAAAAATATACCACTAATTGAATTTCTAAATGAAATACTTAATTTAAATATGTCCAATAATCGAAAATTCACTTCTATAAAATATAAAACGACGATCGATGTGGTTTTTACGCGATACTTAGATAAGTTTGAATCAAACATTTTCCTTTCTTACTTTAGTTAGCCTATTGTATCTTTTTTAGAACAAATTGAAATAATTGAAAGTACAAAAAGTCTAAGTATTGTTGAAATTAATAATGACAATGATGCAAGCATTTAAAATAATGTTAAAAATCAAGTATATTGAAATTTAAGTAAATACACATACTATCCATAAATAATATGATTGTATATTAATTGTTATTTCAATTGAATTGTATTTATATTTTGTCATGATCTTGTACAGCCCGTAATATACTTGAATAATAAAAAACCATATAAACATGCATATAATTGTTGCTCGGAGTGTCAATAGATGTGAAAACCAGATTGATGTTGATAATTTTAATTCAAACATTATGAAATTTCAAATTTTTATACTAAAAGTTCTATGTTTTCATTTCTATCGGCAGTCTCTATAACTGCCATTTTTTTTTTTTTTTTTTTGAGTTATGAAATTTTACGAATAACAAAAACGTTTTAATAGCGATTATAGTCTTATTCGAGTTTTTCTTGCTATAATTAGTATGTTTCTCAAATTTTCAAAAATAAGATTCAATTTCCGTATATAAATATATTAAGATTAATGGAATATAAATATTCATATTGTAGAATATATGGAAGAGAACTCACAGATAGTTGATACGGAATTCCATACATAAATAAAAAGAATTTTTCATACATAGACATTAAATCCCTGCAAGAAAATCTGAAGATAATTACTATACATACAATCATCCATTTTTAGATATTTAACACCTCGGTTATTTAATTGTTTATCAAAACACAATCTGAGAAACAGCACAAATGCTATTGGCAGAATAATCAAAGGAACGGAGCTCACCCTGAAGGACATAAGAGGTGTTAACCGCTACCCATGTTGGATATCACCCACATTTGCACTTAGCCTGTACTGAGTGGGGGGGGGGGATTTTGATTTGGAAAACGAAAGTAGTTTTTTTTTATCAGAACTTGTTTAAACACAAATTACATTTTTCTAAAGTTCAAAGGTATATGAAAAAGATGCAAAGCAAATACCGAACAATAAAAATACAGAGTAGGAGGAAAAAATCCCTTTCAAATTGTCTGGCAATAGATATTTCCAATACAAATAAATAATTATTAAAAAACCCAAGGCAGAAATAACAAAAAGGATCAAGACAGTTATAAAAGAACACATTTTGCCACAAAATACTTAGAATTTCAGATTGTTTTGAACGACGCCACTTCTTCGTGTTAATAATTTTTTTCTCTCTTTCTATCTTATATAAATAATCCTACATCTCCTGGGAAAGAAAATGATTCACCTAAAGAGTTTAAAAATGTTAAATTTATATCAAACATACATGCATTATTTACGGGATATGCGTAATAAGCAAAAAGCTCTTTGAAACAGCAAGGTGCAAAAATTGACATGAATCTCGAAGAAAATTTACAAATGAAACATATGACACTAATTAATATATGTATATAAAGGCGAATCGATGTAAATAATAAATCCTGTAACGTTGCTTTATGTTATTACGGGGCTAAAGGTAATGATCAAAATCTCGGGGGTAAAATAATGCATTTAATAACCTAAAATATCACTACAAAAAGACGGTTATACCAGACATATACAACTGAACATGAAGAGGAACAAATTAAAATAAATTTTAGTTTAAACATAATCCAGAATTGTATGGCGAGATGGGTGATCCCAACACATTGGGATCCGGGCTCTCTCTAATGTTAAAGGTAGTGTGAGTCTCAAGTTCACACCACAGTTACAAATGTGCCCATAGCGTAGCGACAGCTACATTCCATTCTGGGAAATATAACGTGCGTTACAATCCTTAATTAATTATAGAACTCAAAACAAAAAAAGAGAACTCTGTGTACTGTGTTTTTAAATAAAAACCTAGTGCATTTTTTGAAGATATTTTTTACCGTTTAAAAACAAGATTTTAATTTAATATGAACCTAACATGGACGTCGTAATTCTGAACCACGGTCAAGTTTCGAGGGCGAATCTGGCTGGCATCCCACTCACCTAACTTCCACACCCACTAATGTGATAATCGAGTCTCGATAGATTTAAGGTGCTTTCTATACACTCCGGCTCTTCATTTGCGTCAGGAGTCGAACCCACGTCTCGACTACAACTCAACTCTTTCAAATTATCATAAGTAAAAACTTAGGTGGGAATTATAGATAAAAAAAAATGTAAAATGTTTCTTCAATATAACAGAACAAAGTTAAATCTAAACTGCCTCTATCAAAGTTTGTAGATCATAATTGAAACATAAAATAAAGTTAAATTTTTACAACACTAAATTAGCTAAAAATTCACAATTTTTTTTTCAATATTACTACTATTAGTTCACTCTCTCCCTATATATATATATCTTGATTAAATTTTCTATCGCTAACAAAATACTTTTTTTCATCCACTGAAGTTCAAATACATTTTTTAAACTTGAAGTGGATGACACTTGATGTTAATACAATTTTATATTAATTCATTAATTAAATTTTATTTTTTAATTTTAAATTTATTCTGCGTTATTTCTGACGGAGTTAGAACTAGCACCAACAGATGGCGCCAGTAAGTTTTTCTAACGAATTTTTTCTTGGCTTTAAATGTATTTTTCTTAACTTCTAGTGGATGACACTTGATGTTGACATAGTTTTTTCAAATATTTATTCATTAATTTAAATTAATCAATTGAAATAAAAAAAATTCTTTGTTGACCGAAGTAAGAATTGACTTTTGAAAAAATTGTTTCAATATATTACTTGTTTATTTAAAAATCATAAATATTTGCTTAAAAAATTTACAATTATTATTTGTTGACAGATTTTTTGGTCATCCAGGAGACACTTTTACTTTATTTGGCTTCAGACAAGATCAAGTAAGTTCATTTCTGCTTTTTTCAATTTTAAAATCTTGTCTTCAAAAAAATTACTTAAATTTTTTCTCTCATTGCAGTGTGAGCTTGGAGGCTGCCTTTTCGAAGTATGCGTGCAGCTGGCCATTATCATGGTCGGAAAACAAATTTTAAACAACATTTCTGAGCTTTCATGGGCGTGAGTATATTATATAATGCATTCCTCAGGTTAAAAATGGTTTTTTTTGTTGTTTCATGCTAACACTAACAATGAATTATTTTTTCTTATTTCTGAAGACCATTCTCTAAAATGCACAAAAATTAAATCTGATTTTTATTTTTCATATAATTTGTGGTACCTTAGTTTAAAGTTATGAACATCTGCATATTTATAACATTTCCTGTCCTCTTAAAAGTTATATTAAATTTTTTAAAGTTATGTTATGAAGCTAGTTTTTCATTTTAAAAACATATCCAAATCTGAAAACAAAAGCGTTTTTATATTTAAAACTGTATGAAAAATATTATCGCATGGGCATTATATTTTCTGCAGTTCTTCCTTCGCATGCTTTGCTTTGAATATTTTAGCTTGTAAAATAAGTTTATACCAAATTTGGATGAAGGAAGTGGAAAATACATTTATCGAAAATATTCAAAATAATCTTGCTACTCAATTCGCGTGTCAGCGGTAAGCACCATAAAATATTTAATAGTGTTGTTACTAATTCCACCTGTCTGACGATGCCAGATCGAGGCTCGCGAAATTCATCGCGTCACAGGGCTAGATGCACACCTGTCGTTAGCCTTAGCTTTGAGCACCATGCAGGTGACAGAACGATTTTGCTCTGTTCCACCCCAATTTTGAGGGAGAACACCCTGGGAGTGGTCAGGGGCCAAACGCCTCTCTTCCCCTTCCACCAACCTCACGAGAGGACTTGCGGCTCGACGGCTATTTAGAGTACCCCCATGCCGCAAAGGCACTATACATTTACAAACATCCATGTCTTTTCCGGGACTCGAACCCACTCCCTACGGCACAGCAGTCAGCGTCGCTAACCACTATACCGGATGGGCGACGATAGTGTAAATAGTGTTCAGTATATAGACGAAATGTCGATGATTTTTTAAACCAGTCTAATAATACTCATGAAAATTTCATGGAAATTTGTTTTCGTATTCTATACACTGCTGGCAAATGCAACACTATAAAGCAATGCTTCCCAAACTTTTTATTCCCACGAACCGGCGAACGTTTGATAATTTTATCGCGGCCCGCACTGAGGGGGAAAATGTCGATTGTATATATTTTAGCTTGTTTTCTTTTAACAATTTTAATTTAATTATATTCAAATATTGCCCTCAGAATAAGTTACAGTTACACCAAAAAATGAATATAAAGTCTTAACATAGAATGTAAAGTGCACAAACTGGAGAGAAATACGCTACAGTAAATTCATTGGAAATAATTTAATGTTCCTTGCGTGGCTCGGGACGTATTTACCGATAGGAGAGACTGCACCCATTTTGGGAATCCACTGAGCGTAAGGAAAGGCATGTTATGCACATTGCAATGCTGGATAACATTGAGACTAGCGCAATAATAGGATCCATTACAGAAAATCTGTCATCCCATACCATTCGATGTCATCAGCAGCAGAAGGGAATTTGAACAAGGTTCTAGACATGGATTCACGAATGTCACGTAATAGTCTTTTCAGATGAATCATGACTCTGCCTACAATACCAGGATTGCATATTTTACTCTTACGGCATCAAAAGACTCGCAATAATTGTATGCATCTCTTATGTTGATCTTTTACCTTGTGTTATTGTTTGGGGTCCATTGGCATTTACTCTTGCACCCCTTTAATACTCATTTCCAGTACAATCAACAGTTACCACTATGAAGTTTTGGTGCCTATTGTCTTTGAACCTTACTTTTAAGACTGGTTTGCGGCCAAGTTTCAACTTAGCAATGTAGAACCACATAGAGTCAACAATTAAATATTGCTCCTGAAGATGCACTGTTGCTTAACCCACCCGTTTTCCAGAACCACCGTCATCGAACACCTCTGATCGTTTATGGACAAACGACTAGCCCAGTATGCACCCTCCGCCACCCTGTCAGATGAACTTCAGTAACGTGTGGAGTAAGTGAGTAAATGAGTGAAAATTAACGTCGCATTATTCAGCTACTCGAGTACATTTGGCGACGGACCTCGTACTTTAAACCATAATCAAGTGCCGAGGATGACACCTGAGCTGTAGCAACCCCTCGCCTATTTTCTACTCTACCCCAACGCGAGGAGATTTGAGCTTCGTTAGATTTAACGTGCATCACTCCCCTACTCGGTACTAGGCTCGAACTCATGACACACCGGTCACGAGTACGTTACCTGGACTACTAGACTACTGGGACTATACATCATGAACTAGCATACACCAAAAACAAGCACAAAGCCTTTCCTTTCAATGCTCATGGGTGCCTTAGTAGTTGTTGCCATCTTTTCATTCTTGTATTTTATATTATTTGCCCAATAAAATTGGCTTATGTTGTATTTTGGATGACCAGTAGTGTATATGGATCACATAAGGTGTCAATATCATAAAGCCAAGCACACACTGAGTTATTTTTTTGTAATAAAATAAACACTTAAAGAATTGATATGTTTTATTCACCAGGGAAATGATGAACTGGTGGAAGAGATGGTGGCGCACCCGGGACGGGCCCAAGGACCGAGTGGCCACAACTCGGTGGGAAATAGACTATAACCTGCTTGAATGCGATCGCATGGCACTGTTCGATGAATACCTGGAAATGGGTAAGCGTTTTTTTTTTTAATTTTATTGGTTTCAAATTTTTTAACTACAAAAAATTAAACGTTTGTATAATAAAAAAGTTAGAAATTAATAAACAATAAAATGATGCTAGTATGGTTGAACTCCAAACAGAGTTTTAGATTTTGATTTATTTTGAATTTAACCCCTTAAGAAAGGGCAATTTTTTGCCCAAAATGTTCCAAACAAGGCACGTTTTTTTTTCTCATATAACTAAGGATAATACCTAAGAGAATGCGAAAATTATCGCAAATTCGGTTTGTTTAGTGGTCAGGGTCCGAGCCCCCCCCCCCCGAGCTTGAGGGCCGCGGTGCATGGCACCACCTCGCCCATTGGTAGCTATGCCACTGCGTCAGAACACAGGATGTCCCAGGATCAATGGGACAAACTTTAAGAAGAGAAAGGGGACATCAAAAAGATTCAGATTTACACAGCAACCCATGGTTGCAAACACCTTCTTTCGATGCTAGGTGGTGTTGTTCACACGAACATTTAACGAAGCAGACCTGCAGAATCGCAGTCATTTAAGCTGTCATCGCCCGCAGAGATGTATGGAACGTTGAACAAACACCAAGCTTTCAGATATGCAGCTGATTTATGGATTGGCAGAAGGAAATACACGAGCAGAGAAAGAATTGTATCGCAAAAAGATACCCTTACAGAGATGCATCGGGTCAACGGATCTTTGCTAATTTGCATCCCAATTCGTGAGAATATGGATAATTACGAGGTAATAGGGCCTAGTGAGGGTGGGCCTCAGTATCCAACACATTTTGTTCCATGCGTGGAGCAAAATGTATTGGATACCGTTCGAATCCGAGTACCATATTGGGAGTTCAAGTCACTCGTGGCCCTCCTTCACTATCCCTGTTACCCAGTAATAATCCAAATTCACATAAATTATGAAGTAAATTAGCAAACATCCAGTGGTTTGGTGCATCTATCTCTCTGTGGGCACCTTTTCTCGATACAATCTTTCTGCTACTCGTGCATTTCCTTCTACCAATCTATAAAACAGCTGCATATCTGCCAGCTAGGTGTTCGTAAAACTGTTCCATACCCCTAAGTGGGCGATGACAGCTCAAATGACTTCCATAATATAGGTCTGTTTCCTCCCAGTGCTCTTGTAAACAACAACACCTAGCGCCGACGTTTCCAACCATGGGTTGCTATGCAATTCTCAATCCTTGTCATGTCCCCTACCTCCCTTTAAAGTTTAGCCCAATGATCCTGGGACACCCTGTATATTATATTGTAAATCTTTTAAATACACTGGTGTAAGAAATTAGGAGAATTTGCAGACTTGATCGATTATCTCTAGAACTACTGGACCGATTTTAATGAAATTTGATATGTGCATGCATTGATACAATACAAAACAAATAACAATTCACCAATTGCAACACACTCGCATTGATCTTGCGTACCACCCGTTGAAGTTGGAAGGTATGAAACAGCGGTTGCAGAATAAACAAAAGAAATGGGTTAATAGGGGATATGGCCTCCTCTTACAGCTAAACAGGCCTCGCATCGTGATGTTTTACTTAAAATAAGGCAGTTTATCAGTTCTTGTGGCAATTGGACCCACTCGTTCAGCAACGCTGTTTTCATTTCCTGGATGATTCTCGGAGGGGGGTTGCGAGTTGCAATTGCCTTCCCCTGAGCGTCCCAGACATGCACTATAGGGTTTAAGCCTGGAGACCTGACTGGTCATTCCAAACGGTGAATATCCTATCTCTCTAGAAATTCGTCGACCAGAAGAGCTCTATGTGGCGTCGCGTTATCGTCCCTTAAAAAAAACTCAGGGCCACATGCACCCCTGAAAAGGCGAACATAAGGCTCCAAGACCTCATCCCTATACCTCACACCAGTCACAAAGCCTCTTTCAAAGATATGGAGAGGTTTACGGCCATCAAACATGATGCCTACCCAGACCATTAAAACTCCTCCGCCGTAATTCTCGATTTCTCGGACATTGAAGGGTAGGTAGCGGGTCCCTGGTTCTCTCCAAATGAACGTACGGCGAGAATCGATGTTTAGGCTGAAACAGAACTCATCGGTGAGCAGAACCATCGCCCATTGATCCATATTCCAATATATGTGCTGTATGCACCATGCTAAATGGTCTCTCCTGTTCGTAGACATGAGCGGGACGCAAACCGCAGGTCTTCAAGCAAACAACCCTCTCTCATGAAGTCTTTTTGAAACAGTCACCCTTGATACACGGGTCCCTGTGGCTGCATACAAGAAACGGGATAACTGAAAGCTTCAGCCCCTCTGTTACGCCTCGCTATATTCGACAAATAGCGATCTTCTTTGGCCGTCGTGGTTCTTGGACGACCTTGCCCAGGTTTTCTCTCAATGGATCCAGTATCCTGAAGCTGTTTCCATAAGTTACACACGACGCTGGTGGTTAAATTGAACTCTCTACAAATCTGGACTTTTTATTGGCCTGCTTCTAGCCTCCCCATTATTCGCCACCTCATTCCATCATCTCAGCGTTGTTGGTTACTCATTAGCAGATTGCTTCAAAATAACACCAAGAAATTCGCTGAGGTGTGCTAGCGAACGAAATACGTGTTGACTTATACGCGCTTATAAAGCCTGTTTTTTTGCTGGCTCCACCTACACACACGTGTACGCAGTTGCATTTTTGCATTAAGAGATTTGCATTTTTATCTAGAAGCAGTGGTTTTTCATTCAATTTAGTTCTTGTCATGCAAATCTATTAAATATGCAAATTCTCTTAATTTATTTCATCAGTGTAATAACTCAACCTGAAGTTACGTAATGTAAAAATAATAAATTACAAATGAAGCTGCGCATGAATACATACGCAGAAATATTACGGTCTAAGTGGGCCTTCAGGAAAAGAGGCTCTCTCCTTCAACAAAATTTTTCTTACTCTGTATTTTCTGCATCTAATCTGTTATATCATATATTCCGGAAAAGCAAAAAAAAAAAAACAACAACAAAAAAACACTCATACAAACCGACACGTTTTATTTGTAACCACGAATGTTCTCAAGTTAGGCACGCGTGTCTTTTCTTCCCTCTTCTCTTTCTTACAACAATTTGCAGGACAAAAATCCACGATATATATTCACGAATTTCAATAGCTAAATAAATATATATCTAGGCCACGATGGAAGATATTTTGTACCGCAACTGGAACTGAAAGAGACTTTCTAAACGTTTGTGTTGAAGGACTTTTTTTGGAAATGGTTCAAGAGCGGGAATTTTTGTCCGGACACATGCTTCGTGGAATATATTTTCGTGGAAACACATATGGGTTTGAATTTTCTTTACTTTGGTTTCTCTCAAAGAGTTCTTTTTCTCCTCCTCCTCTCAAAAAACGGAAGTTTTCCACTCACCGACGGAAAACTCATGAATAAAATAGCTTTTCGAACTTCGGAAAAATAGTAATCGATTGTATTTTTTAGCGTATCGGAATAAACAAAATGGCACGATTTTTGAAAGAAAATAAAGTATCTAAATGTAACATCTTCCTGCTCAGAGAACATGAATTCATATTAGCCCTACATTTCAAAGTTCTTTTCAATATTTTTTATACTATATCTTAGTTTCTTTATTTCCTTAAATTTATTTAGGAATATTTTTTGCTAAAAAAAAAAAAACATTTCTGAATTTACTTTAGAAAAAAACTCTTTTTTTTTCTGAGATAGTTATTTCAAAAAATTGAATAAGTATTTACACTGGTGGGGGGAAAAATTCCCAACAGCAAGAATATTTGGGCAATACATTTTGTAAGGGAAGAGCTATCTCTTCCCTCAGTGTGGGAGGTCGGAAAGAGGACTAGCCATATAACAAAAAAAAAATTTCAATTTATTTTCAATATCAACAACAATGCAAAATCTATTAACCAAGTCTAGAGATGCACCAAATTCCACATATGAATAACAATAGTGAGGCAGACGAAATGCGAGAAGACTTTAATTAAACAAATCACTTACATCTAAGCAATACCTTCAAATTCTTAGCGACCTAATCTCATTTGATTCCTAATTGACAAATCGTCAACTTTAATATTACAATATTGAGCTGCTAAGTATCCACGCCTTACTTCACATTTCATCAATTACTGCTAGCCGTAGCTGCTTAACCTCTCTCTCTCTCTCTCTCTTTCTAATCTCTTACTCGAAAGTTTAATCTTTATATACAAGACTTAATTTGCATACTCACATCTTCTTCCTCGCAGGAAGGTTTTCAATAAATTAAATTTTGAAGACCATTTTTCCCTAAATGGATTTGTCAGTTGGAAAATTTCAAATAGACCCATGATAATTTGCTATAGTAACATGTTTAATTGTTTAAAGCTTTAAGATCATAGGCCAATGAAAGCGCGAGAAAATCCATTTTAAATGTGAAATGGTGGTACATTAGAAACCGGTGTAACCTCCAGAATTGGGAATGCAAGCATGTAAATGTGCGTGCAATGTGTCGTACAGATATCGGATATCAGTTTATGGAATGGAATTGCATGCCTGTTGCACGTAGGCGGTCGATATAAGGCCGTTTAATTCTGATTGCGGATGATGTGGAGTTACCGTTCAATGTTGTCCCATTCGAGCTCAATTGGGGAAAATCTGGTGATCTAGAAAGCCATAGCATCGTTACAACACGTCGTTATTGTATAGAGCATGTTATGTTGTATGAATGGGCATATTATCCTTTTGAAAACACACCAAAATTTCTGTTCACAAATGGCAGCGGAACATATCTGAATCCCCTGACTGACGAACATGGTAGCCTAGTGGTTAGAGCATCAAACTCCAGACCGGAAAGCCAGGGTTCGATGCCCAATGCCCCAAAATACCCTCCGAGTACACTCGGAGTACGTGCTCGTTAAATCAGTGGGTCCAAAAGAAGGAGGCTGGAGAATATTTCCCTCCCCTCCAGTTCCATACCTAAATTGTGGAGGTGGAGATAGGTGGTGTTGCCATCTATCGTGTAAAAACCGATCCAAATCGTACTGTCACCTTCAGGTGTTCAAAGCTTAGGCTAACGACAGACGTAATATTCTAGCCCTTCGCCGCGAAGAATTTCGTGGACCTTGATCTGATGTTACTGTCGACCAGGTTGTATAAGCAACAACAACACATGTTTTCAGTCAGAGTGCGTGAAATAATCACAAGGAGGATCCGCCTATCATATAAAATTGCTCCTCAGCCCACAACTCCAGGTTCGGGTACAGTGTATCTAAGCCGCAGAAAAGTTATTTGCAGGCCCTGACCTGGCATTTTTCTGATTAATGTAAAGCAATATCACTGTCACCAAGACAGAAAAGCTCTCATCGGAAAACACCACGAATTCCCACTTTGCAATACAATGAACTGTAACGTTGCATCATTGCAGTCACATGTGTTAGTGATTTGGAACTAATTGTATGAACGTTATAGGACGTCTAATTAACAGAGCATTATTCCTATGGATTTTCTTATCTGCCTTACAACAAGAATAGGAAAGTTACACAACAAACTAGAAGCTATTAATTTCTGCTGCAGATGCACTACTATACTCCACAGCCAAGAGCGAATGCGGCGGTCTGGATGCGCGTGGATGGTCTGGATGGTCTGGTCGTGCGTGATTGGACCACGGTTTTCTTGAGATAATGCAATGTTTTTCAAAATTTGGGGTGCACCCCCCTAAAGGGGGCATGATAACCCTACGTGGGGGCGCGAGCAAATTGAAAAGTAGAAAATAAACGATTATTTAAAAAAAATTATTAATTTACTAAAAGGAAACAAAATACCTTCTGAACTATGAAAAGTACAAAGTACTTATCCTAATTCTTAGAAGCAACTTAAAATACTTGTGAGGAATTTTTGACTCTGAAATTTTTAAGACGTGCGCAGACGACAAGTTGCAAAAACAATTAATGGTTTAAATGGAAAACACAAAGTATTTTAATCCAGTAGACAACTTTTAACTGACTTATTTCAAGTTATTTAACGTAGAACAAATTTTAGACAGAAGAGAAAATGGAGTTGACGAGAGAAACATTATTGTGTTTGATTTTCTACGATTTTAAAGCGGGATTAAATCAAGACGAATGTATTCAACGGCTGCAATTAGCATTTGGTGATGAATCTCCATGTCGTGCTACTGTATTCAGATGTTTTAAAGAACTTTTCAGTGGTCGCAATTCTCTTCAGGATGAAGAACACACAGGAAGGCCGCGATCGGCAGTAATACCGGATAATGTGTCTACCAAACGAAAAATGTTAATGGATGATAATCGCTGTACTTATCAAATAATACAGAAGGAACTTAACATTGGATCCGCAGCCCTACGTAAAATTATTCATGAAGAATTACGTTTAAAAAAAGTAGTTTGCCGTTGGGTTCCCCATAATTCTAACTGAGAATCAAAAAGAGCAGCGTGTCAGTATCAATAAAAAACCCTTAAATTGCTAAATGATGGTGGCCACCGCATCATTACTGAAATCGTAATGGGTGATGAAACGTACATACCGTTTTTGACATTCCAACACGTCAAGAAAGCAAATTATGGGTCTTTGAGGATGATTCCATGCCAACAATGGTGAAAAGACAACGAGCAATGAAAAAAGTAATGTATGTCGCTTTCTTCAGAAGTCCGGGATTGCTCAAAGCCATCAAGCTGGAAGGACAGAAGACAGTAACAGCAAACTAGCATGTCATTAAAAGACTTCCAGAAATTCTCCAAGAAGTGAATGTTTGGGGACTAATACTTCACCATGAGAATGCATCTTTCCATACAGCCAGATTAACTGTTGAGTTTCTTAAACAAAAACAAATTAAAGTTATAGAACATCCACCTTATTCTCCAGATCTAGCTATGTGTGGATTTTGGTTATTTTTTAATCTAAAAAAGAACTTACGTGGATGTCATGTTCATTCAGAAGAAGAGGTTGATTTGGCTATAAATCCAGTTTTTTCATTAATTCCAAGAAATGAATGGTTTGAGACATTTAATCTGAGAAAAATTCGTCTACAAATGTGCTTTGATGCTGGAGGAGACTACTTGAACACTCCTAAAATTTTGTAAGTATAAATTAAAAAACCTAGGAATATCTCAAAAATTTCAGAATGACCCTCGAATTACTTAAAAGCGAAATATATACAAAATTTAATACTTATGTTAATAATTTGTATGGTGAATCATTAAGGTCGTATATTTCGTATTGTATCTTTAGCGTCAAAGTACATTATTAATGCTTTCAAAACATCGTCATTGTGTGATGGGTCTATTCGCGACATATTTCCTACTAATCCTCTTGGGGAAACTTTGGGGCTAGCATTCACATTAATTCACAGCCTTTCAAGAAGAACTCGTAATATTTAAATTAGTTTGACTATATAAAGTCTAGGTTTTGTAGATGTAAGAGAGAAGGAGCCGGGAAGCTGTTACGTAAGTGTGAATATTGGAATATTTCATTCACAAACCTAGCGCGAGTTAAGGAAGTAGTTGCTTAGATTAAATTATTAAATTGAAGATTTAAGATAGTAGAATTAGAATTAGTTATCGGTTCATTAGCGCTTCTTCTCATTATCTAGTTCACGTAGTCGGGTTTACTTAGAGTTGGGTATTAAGATTATAGGTAACGCTTTATATATCACTCCTAGGTTTCCTTTTATAGTATCGCTTGTGACTGTTTAAGTGTGTTTAAAGGATAAATAAAACTAATTGTTATTATGGAAGTTGTTGGTGATGCTTTGTTTCCCCCCACACCTTTAGCCGCGCAGGACGGAGAGAGAGGGGTGCCGATTAGACCAACACCCCCACAATTGTATGTGGATGGGGAGGGGGCTTGATGAAAATTACGATTGAAATTTGGGTCACCAATATTGAAAGTTTGAGAAGCACTGAGATTGTGCCTTCTCGGGACCATTGCTGCCAACAGTCTTGCAAAGTGAACGAGCTGTTGATAATGGCTTCGTTTTCTGAAAGACATTCTTGTTTAATATCAACTCACTGCAAAAAATCTCAACGATAGGTAATGTTCACCAACTTTACAGCACGTATTTAAAGTAAATTTGATTATCATATTCTAAGTGGCGCTACTAGCGTCACACTTTTGCGCCTAACGCGAAATCTGAATCAAAATCATCTTTCAGATGTATAAACACCGTCTATACCAAATTTCGTTTATATAGCTCAACTCCTTGGTATTTGGGGTTTTATTTCCATCATTGTATATTGAGTTCAAGCAAAATCATTAAATTCACAGTTTAGTTTTTCATCAGAATAATAAAATAGCTGAACATTCATATGTATTTTTATCAAAATCCCAATTATTTGACTTTAAATTGCTTATCACTTTGACGAAATTAAAGAGCTGTTGGCGATGGACTGCGTAATTTAGAAACCTCGGTCAAATGACGAGGACAACATCTAAACTAGCACTCCCTCCAAACTTCCATACCACTTCAGTGGAAGGACGTTTGAGCCTCGACATATTTAACGTGCATCTGCCACTCTATACGGCGGGTCTTCAGTGGTACTAGGCTCCCTCAACTTGAGAATGCCAATCACGAGCTTGCCATCATAACCATCCGGTCACATCAAAATCCCCAAAAAAGAATATTTTAAAGACATTCATGCCAATTAAATAAAGTTTCTAAACTTCATTGAAAAATATATTTCACATTTTTTCCAAAAATAAATTCCAGGTCTTCATCTCGAAGTTAGCATTATTTTTGGCGATCAAATTTGACGACCATATGGATGCTTCTGGAAATTACTGGAGAAATCTAAAAAAAACGATCTATTACGTAAGCGGATTTTTTGAGAAAGTGCTGGAATGTAGGAGGGTAGGACCCCTAGGCAAATCGTTCTTGATACTCCTCTTCAGTTAAATTCGACTTTTCACAACCCATTTCTACTCACATAGTGGCCGCGGTAGCCAAGTGGTCAAGGCATCGGATCATGGCTAGCGTGTCATGAGTTCGATCCTAGTGCCACTGAAGACCCGCCATGTAGAGGAGTGATGCACGTAAAATCTGACGAGAGCTCAAACATCCTTCCGTTGGTGTGGTGGGGTAGTTAGGAGAGGGGGTTCCAGCTAAGGTGTCGTCCGTGTCACCTGACCATGGTTCAAAATTACGCGGTCCGTCGCCAAAAGCCCTCGTGTAGCTGAACAGTGCGACGTTAATATTCACTCACTCATTCTACTCACATATCATGCATAAATAAATTTATTACAGCATCACGAAAATTTATATATGTATATAGGGAGAGAGATAAAAGTGACAAATGCCATAATTTAAATTTACTCTTTGAGGAAAAATGAAACTATACTTATATTCGGCAATTTGTTGCAAAAATATTTCTTAAATTTAATTATATGTGCAAGTTTATTAAAAATACACCACAGTTTAAATATTCCCTGCTTTGAAGTAAAGTATGATATTGCAATTTCTGTGTTACACAAATCACTAACTATTGCTATGAAATCATAAACTATTTTCCCATACTCTTTTTATTGCAGTTTTTATTTTACACAAATCAAAGATAAACAATCTTCAGAAAAAAGCACATCACTTTTTACTTAAAGGCCAGTTAATCATTTTTAAAAGACTCCATTTCTCTTTCCTCACTCCAACTTTATAGAGCGGAAATCATATCCTGCTTGCTATTTATTCAAGAAATCTTAACAAGAAAAAAAAATGATTAATAGTCAGGGTTACTAATGTCTCCTCTTTATGGCTGATCTTAAAAGCGCTCTGTGATTATGTGGTTGTAAATCATTTCTGCCGCCAAGTGTGTGCATCCCATCTGCTCAAAGTGTCAACAGTGTGAAATTGATATTTATATTTATGAGATAAATAAATCTCTGAAAAAAGCATTTGCTTGAATTGGATTAATATTAACACATCCCAATATAAGTAAAAAAGTTTTAAGACTGGAGAAAATTCATTTAAATAAACATACCATTAATTTTATGTTATTAAATCTCTTGGGGGGAAATTAATGGTAGATTAAATCAAAGAAATTAATTTGGTGGCCATTTAGACATTTTTCTCTCTTTCTAAATAAAAAAAATTTTTACGTGATGCCGTAATAAATTTATTACGTACTATCGCAACAATGCCAACGTTCAAGATAACTCGCCAAGTTTGCAACTCCGATTTCACATGTCTCGTGCTCACTGAATTAGTAACTATGTAATTCGTTTCATATAACGTCGCCAATATAGTTGCAATTGTATATTATTGAAAGCTCTCACAGAAAAATATCGCAACGATTGCCTAGACTAGAATTGCTCCCTGAGAAGAAAGGTGTTATTTCATATGAAGACTTATTTTCAATCAACGGAACTAAATAGTCAACTTTCCAGGAAACTACAAGAGCTGCCGGTTTACCAAAATCTGAGGACTAATCAATGAAGCGTTGGACGATGTAGCTTCCGTGATGAATTTAACTGAAGAGGAGCGCCAAGAATGAATTTTGCGCAAAAAAGAACTGCCTTATACACGTTGTTGTGTCTGGCTACTGTTGGCGGTAGAGTTTGGAATGTTTGGCGCAATTCTCCACATCTTCGGAAGTGGGTTACTGTTTTTAAGGAGAAGATAGTGTTGACCTTCGAATAAGCGGTAAGGGAAAGAATAGTCCCATGGTTTTGGCGCGCGAAGGCACTGGACTAAATTTGGTGTTAAGAAAAGCAACTTCCTTTGTTCCCGACGTTCCTTAGTTCCCGAAGCACCAGGTTGGGTTAGCTGTACCAAAAAGATATAGTTTCTTGGATTTTTTGTTTAGCGCGCCGGGTAGCGTTTAGTTCGATTGTATTGTGAAACGAGATAATTCTGTTGGTTGTTAACGCAAAGCACAGTGTTGAGACTCATTAAGAAAGTAATTTTTATATTTAAAACAGATAGAGTTCTGTTCTTTTTGGCACGACGTACTGTGTCTAGAAGTAGTGGAAGAAGTTACAACGAAATGCATTACACATGTAAATTACATTTTTACAGTTTGAGCAAAGAGAATGAACATTTGTGTTACTTATACAATGGGATTGATCCACGGTTTGGCAGACGAGGGTACCTCCCCCCCCCCCTTTGATGTAGTAAAAAAATTTCTCAGGACTTTGTACAAAGCTTTGCGAAAACTGATTATTAAGTTTTCTGAAAATTTAAATATGATCAAATTTATCAATACTAAAAAATTTTTTATAAGAAGTTGAGATTGATATACACTACACTCTTATACACGTAGTCTTCTCTACAGTTTTTTTTGTTTTTTTTTTTGTTTAAAGATGTTGTTTAAATCTTGTTTCCATTTAAAAAAAGCTATCGTGTAGAGGGGACTAAACCAATGGCGTAATGGAGATGACTAGCCCCCCCCCTTGCAAAGTCAGGTTTGGGGCCGCAAACTAGATTTTACAAAGGATATGTACTTAAAGTCAGTTAGGATTTGGGCCCTCTTGAACCTTGTGCCCACCGCAATGCTGGAGTGTCCGTTACGCCGCTGGATGAAACATGCTAAATCTGTCAGAGAATCTGTCTCTGATCATGCTAAATGTGTCAGTGGCGTAGTCCGTGGGTAGGGAGTGGGGTATCAGCTGAAGTGTACGTCTCATCACCTTTTTAAAAGTATATGGTGTATTGACTTAGGTAAGGTGAAAGAAAACTTTTCTTGTAGAAATATAGAGAACCTGGAAAACTATGAAAAAACAAATAGTAACACTTCATGAACATACAAGAGCATTGAATTCTTAACTATGGGCATATTCATGTGACGTCATAATCACATGATAAATGTAATCACGTGTTTCCAGTCAATCTGTTCATGCGCTTTGCAGGTGGCAACTTTTGCTTTTTGCAGATACTTTCTGTTAAAAAGATCATATTTGACAGCAACAATAACGAGAATTAGTAAAGAAAATGCATTTGATTTAAAAGTACGCGTGTAATATAATATGGTTTTTTTTAACAATTGTTTTTGAAGAATCTTAATACTTGAGTATCTTAAGTCAGTTATCAAATTTAAAATTTTATCTACATTTTACTAATAGATCAGCAAATACTAGTCTAATGTTAGTTTTGAATTCAATGGGAAACACGTGATTGCCTTTATCATGTGACAGTATTAAATTTAACCCGTTTACTTTTTTACGACTTGTAGATGTCTAAGTTTGAACCTCAAAACAAAAAATTAATAATAGAATACAGGGTGTTTCTAAATGCATAACGGAGTTTTAACGCTTTTTTTAGTGTTTATCACATATAACTAATAAGTATAATTCATACATCAAATGAAATAGCAACTGAAACAGTTTTGTTTGCTGTCATGTGTGCGCATGCGCGCGAAATGTATGTTAATTCCCCCCCCCCCCCTTCTCTGCCGATCAGCGCACTAGTAGAAAAATGGCGACTAGTGAACAGAAGCTCATAATACACGCATCCGGAGCTTAGAAAATCCTCACGATGTGCTAGAATTGCAACGAGACTCACCTAAATTTATTTATTTTTTGTGCCATATCTCGGTGGATAATGTATGGGTCTTTCGTTTTCGGAGAGCGTTTTCGGTAACTGGCTCTGCCTATCTTAATGCTCTACAACAATGCCTATTTCCTGAAGTGAAAGAAAGAAAACCAGATTTGGCAGCAAAATGGTGCACCGCCTCATGGTATCTTCTAGTACGCGATTGGTTGAACATCACTGTACCCGACCAATGGATTGGCCACAAAGGTCCTCACAATTAAGCTTGTCTCGCATGGCCTCCACGTTCACTCGATCTGACGCCATACGAATTTTATCGGTGGGGGTTCATTAAGAATTGTATATACTTACCTCCGCTATACCAGCTGATCTTCCAGACCTTAAGACACATAACCAAGGCAACTGTTGCTGGAATTACCTCAGACACAATGAACAATGTTTGGGATGAACTCACCTTTCAACTTGATGTGTGCTGTGTGACGAATGGGTCTTACATTGAACATTTGTAAGCTTGTAGGTAAATCTGTTTCAATTACTCTTTCATTCGATGTATGAATTATACTTGTTAATTATATGTAATAAGTACTATAAAACGTTAAAACTCCGATATGCATTTAGAAACACCCTGTATTTAACTAGATTTTTCCTAATTTCCCCCTGATTGGACTTACTTCGAAAAAGAAAAGTTTGTGAAAGTTAAATCTAGAGTGAAAATTGAGGTAGTTCTACTCTACTCTAAGTATTCTTGTATCTTTTCCTTTTTACTTTAATTTACAAAATTATTAACCAATACAAAAAAAATTTAAATCATTTAATTAATACATTTCACGTTTGAATTTTACTTATGAATTATTGTACTGCAAAGAATCCCATTTTAATTTCCTTTATCAAACATTAATTTTCTTAACAGTTTTTAATATATCATTTACTGAAGCCCTGGGGAATATTTTTTTAACCTTTATTAATCATTGTGCGAGTGCTCTCATATCACCCACTCCTGTCATAATAAAATTAACTCATATATTTCTAACTGAAATCTGTTTTAATGTCGCTAATATTTTTTTTTGTATTAGACATATATTTCCATTCCATTTTTTTTTTTTTTTAAGGCTGATATTTTTCTCTTCATTTTTATATATTTGGTAAAAGAGTTTTTTATCCTCTTGATGGAACATAAATTACTTAAATATATGTATTTGGTTTCTTTTCTTTTCCTTGCACTCTAAATAGGATATTTCAAGTTGCCATTTTCGTTTTTCTGTGTGCAAAATTTAAGTAACCATAATAACTATTCTTTTTCAAAAATTAATTCATTTTAAAATCTTATGAAGACTAAAATTAGTTTTCTGATGGTTAAAAATCTACAATTCAGAGTAGTTTGCAGATTTAAGTAAGATAATACGAGAGGTTTGATACAAAAAAAAACAAGATTGGTTCAATAAATCATTGTACTTACAGAATCAGTTCTCCATGAAAATATCTTCAAAGTAGTTCCCTTCAGCATTCACATACTTCTGCATTCGGTGCTATCATTGCTGGTAACAGTTCTGGAACGAAATTTTTGGAAAGCCCTTCAGGAGATTCTCCGTTTTTTTGCCTGAACCTCTTCAACTGAGGTAAAACGGGCTCCTTTCAAACAAGATTTAACTGTAGGAAATCTTTAAAAAAAATCACTTGGAGACAAATCAGGTGAATAAGGCCCATCACAGTAATGTTCTTGCTGGTCAGAAACTGCTTGAAAGATAAGGCCGTATGAGCGGGTGCATTGGGGCTCCTCAATTCTAGCCTAGGACGGTTCTATCAGCGCTCCTTTTCACTAATAGTCCTCTCGGGGAATTTCTGGTCTTTAAAAATTATTTTATTATTTTATTCCTCCTCGAAGAAGACGTGATTATGTAAATTAAGACTACTATTTATAGTCTAGGCTTTCAAGTTAGAGAGAGAGAGAGAGGATAGATTGCTAGTGGAGAAGTGATTAATCAAACCGAATGTGAATCGTGGATATTTAATATTTGATAGATGAATTACTTAAGGTGACGATCTGTCACTGGAGATTGAATCTAGTTTAAAAAGCTAAAAAGTTAGAGTTATTGCCTTGAGTAAGTGTGTTAAGTATTCAAGTCTTCTCATATCACGTACCTCGTTAAATATCTGCATATTTTTTAATTGGGTGCATCTCTAGACTTGATCGATTGAATTTG
Organism: Trichonephila clavata; assembly: GCA_019973975.1. Taxonomy (NCBI): domain Eukaryota; kingdom Metazoa; phylum Arthropoda; class Arachnida; order Araneae; family Nephilidae; genus Trichonephila; species Trichonephila clavata. The sequence continues at coordinate 30,065 of BMAO01030464.1, forward strand.
AGTTGTGGTTAATATTGTGAATAAATTAGATTGTTTTTGAAATATGGCTAGTCTTCCTTCCAATCCTCCCACACCTTCAGGCGCACTGACGGGATCGTTACAGGCCTTTTTCACGAAGTCCTTTTAGTACTTCAACGTAGTAGCGTTGATTAACAGTCTGACCACTGATGTGAGGGGGAAATTTCTCACTCAAATCAGTGTAAAATTTGCTTTTTCACACACACAATTCCACATAATTTTATAATAAGCGTTTTCAAGACGAAAGAAAAATTTTGCAATTGGAAAAAGAGATTACTCATCGAGAAAACACCTCCGTCGTTAATTGAAGTTATAAAATTCACAACAATATATATATTGAGGCGCTATATAACAGTGAACAATAATAATTGCAACGATTCCATAAATACTAAATCTAACAAATACCAGTGCACAGCTAAAATTTCTTAAGTAGGATCATATGTATTAAAATTATTGCACAGAATCCTCATTAAAGAGAAGATTTGCCCTTTATTTTTTAAAATTATTAATACATATATATGTGTGTGTTTATTTTCCAATATCTATAACCTTTTTTAAAAAAATATTGTTATTAATTTTATTTCTTAAAATCTTTACGGTATTTTCATTTCAGTTAATCCATAATTTCACTAATGAATGTTGTCGCCAATTTGCGTGTGAGGGGAGGAACAGTCTATGACTCGAATAATTTGAATAATAACAGATTTGTTAATAGACAAGAACAATCAGATGATTATACGAAAACAAATCGCCGTATATACACAAAGAAATATTATAACAAATTATTTACAGTAGCTGAAAACGCACTTGTTAATAACAACTTTGTAGCACTCTAGATACATCTCTGTAGAACAGTTCAATTAATAGGGACTCTTGCTCTCTCTGTCTAATCACGGACAATGCACAAGCAGGTTCTAATCTGGACAGACTCACTTCTGAACTTGACAGACCTTTAGATAGCTTCCAGGAAATTTCCAGAAGGATCAATCCCAGTGACTGTTCGAAGGTTCCTTGGTTATTTCAGTGTTCTCCTAATTCGTCGCAAAAGGTGAAAGTCGTCAGTTTAGTAACTCTGTGCACATCTTCTAGGGTTTCTATAATTTATTTTTCAAGTTCATGCTGGGAAGCATGCTGTTCTCTGTAAAACTCAATTTTCAACAAGTAGTGTATCACTGCAGGGAAAACAACATACGTTGCGTGTTTCCGTGTCATAGACACGGCCGTGTCCGACTGACTCGACCTTCGTCTCGAAGGCCCCTTGTATAGCCATATTAAAGATACATTTAAATTTTAGAAATATATATTTCTATTGATCCAGCTATATATAAAAAAAATTTAATTCTTAAAAACAAAATGTGTTTAGTCACATATATGTAAAATAATTTAGGTAATTTCATGAAACTCGCATATTTAAAAAGTTATTTATTATTAATTGATGCGTACTGGATGTATTTATTCTTATTTATATGATTTAAAATATTTCTTTCTAAATGAAAAAACAGCTGTTAATCATACTCAAAGCCATTTTCCCTTAAAATCCAATCCGGTGGGAAAACCACTACACCTTTATCTACTAAAGTATTAAATGAAGGGGGAAAGTAACAGCTGTCCGTTCTCATTTAAATTTGTTGATGGTTAATTATTGATAAAATTACTAAATGTCATTCTTAGAGGAACCAAAAAATAGAGTGACAGCTTAGGTGTTCCGTTTCTTTGGGCATCAGCTAATTAATGTAAAAAATAAAGTCCCAAAGCTAATCCAAACAAAAGATTTTGTTGAGAGGCAATAATGAACTTGCTGAAGCTTTGAGCAGTAATTTGAAACAACTTGTTTTCGGTCACACTAGAAAAGGCTGTTTTTTAAGATAGGCTGTTATTTTTTCAATTATCAAGCTTTACTTATTATTTTTTTGTATACTTGATGGATTCATGTTGCGATTATTCTTCCTGAATTTGAGAAAAAATTTAAGTAAAAATATAATTTTTGCATTTAAGTTTTTTTAAAGTAAATGTCTTTTGTATTTATGGTGCAATACTTAAAAATATACTAAAAAAACTTGTTTGAATTAGAGGTTTTATTATAAATAATTCTTTTTCAAAAACTCTGAATGTAAACTTAGTTCATGTTTCATTTGCTTGTTTTGTACGTAAATCCGGGAAGGAACAAGTAATTAAATGAATTGGAAAAAAAAGTTGATAGCGTGCCACTAACCCAATCCGCAAATTAAATAAGTTTATTTAAAAAGGACTTATTAAATATTTTATATAATTATAAAATAATTAATTTAATAAAAATAGTAATAATGAGAGATAATAATGTATTTTATAGATTATGCTATATTATATATAATATTTTACTTATAATATGTTGTATTTCACATTGTAAAACTATTTGTAACTAATTTTTATATAAAATATCGCTCAATATTTTTTTATTTATTCTATTATAAATATTAGTTATTAATATAAAAATATAATTATAAAATATAATATAAATATTTATATAATTACAGTAATTATTTTACTTTATAAAATACAAAATAGTTACATAGAATATCATTTAATATTTAATAAACAAATTTTTTTCATTTTAAAAAATAATTAAACGAATTGAGGGAAAAAAATTTCATCGCGCGATTAGAACCCTTGCCGTCCGTGTAGAAAGCAGGTGCTTTACGAGTTGAGGACTGCTTCGCTGGAAATAATCAAATTTAATTGTATAAAAGCTAAGCATGAATTTTGAAGGCTATTTTCTCCGAATTAACTGGTCATTCGGCGCTAATGCATTGAGGGTTGAACACCCTAATGGAGTACTACTATTATACCAAGTCTCGTCCCAAAATGAATTTCCTTAATCGTGGCCTCCCCTTGTAAAACACATTTTTCGCTTTCTAGAGACATCATATTGTCATATTTCTCCTTCATTACACAGCCAGAGTCTGACATGTAGGAACAATTTTATAAGGACTTCAAGTCTCAAACTTAATACATGGGATCATAATATTTTGACCACCACAAAATGCGCCTTCTACGTTCTACTTCCCGAATCAATCGTTAATATGTTCTCATAAATACTTATAAGTTTGTGTTTCATTATACAGAAGTTTGAAAAGGGGGTGCCAGGCCAGGTGTCATCCTCATCGCTTGACCGAAGTCAAAATTATAAGAACGATCACTAACAGCTGTAGTGTAGCTTCAACATCCGACATTAATAAAGACTTACTCGCTCATTTTATTAAACAAAAAGATAACGAAAGTTAAACTAAATTGTTTGAAATGAAAGTAATTTTATGTACAATACAATATCCTTCTTTTTGAATTATATGCCTCATTTTATAGTGTATTGAATGCATTATACGCGGAAGAACATTTAAATATATTCCATCTGTCGCCATTGGGTATGCTTTTTTAAATGGGAAAGAAAACCCTTATGCAAAAAGTTCGTATACGTTAATATTTTAAATATTTTTTTTATTTATTCTTCATTAGTATATATATATATATATATATATTTAGTAGTTTTTATGGAATTTCTACAATTTGAATTTCTTTTCAACAATTTGATATTTATACGTTCTAATTGTTTACTTAACGATTACTAAACTTTATTTCAAGGCTTAATTTAGTTAAGGTATCAAAAATTTCTGTAAAATTTTAAAAAAATTCATCTTAATAATTGAGAAAATATTTGATGCTAAGAGCTTTATTTTTCACCGTGTTTTTATTAACTCGCTTTCTTGTCTGAACGGGCGGAATTTTGTAATTGATTTTAAGCTAACTTCCCGATGAGCTAGAGACTTGAAATTCGGAGCACAGCTCAAAAGTGGATGCCAATGCATGAAAATGTTAAAAAAAGAAGTTCTAGTTTCGAACCCCGGCCCCAATTTTGACAGGGGTCCCGTAACTCCGGAACTTACACGAATTTATACGAACAAAGACCACCTGTCGATATCGCGGGTCGAGTTGCGTCTACATATTTATTTTCGTGGCTTTAGGATCAAAGAGGGGTCCCCAGGTTCCCAATTTTTTTTATTAACTCGCTTTCTTGTATGTCTGTCCAAATGGTATTTTGTAATTGATTTTAAACTAACTTCCTAATTGGCTAGAGACTTGAAATTTAGACTACGGCTCAGAAATGGATGACAATGCATGAAAATGGTTATAAAAACATGGTACATGAGAAAAAAAATTTATTAAGAAAATTATTTTAAATTTTGATTATGAAACTTGGTTTAATTTTAAAATATTTCCGATTTGCCTAAAAGTGGGAGGATTTTCGAAATTTGACAGTGTATTTATTTTTTTCGAAAATTCCACTCTCATTTTTTAAAAAAATTTCTTTCCAGTCATCCAGTTTGGCTTCGTGACACTCTTCGTAGCTGCTTTTCCTCTGGCGCCTCTTTTTGCACTGCTCAACAACATCGTGGAAATCCGCTTGGATGCATATAAGTACGTCACTCAACTGAGGAGGCCGCTATCAGCACGCGTGCCCAGCATAGGTAGGTACTCTCCAACTTACATTGCCTCACCAATAGTATTGCAGCTTTTAAACTTGATTATCTCTTGATTGGCTGACTTAATAACCGTTATGAATGGCTCAAATTTCTGAACTATAAAAAGAGCTACTGTATGCATTTCAACATGCACAAGATCTATAGTAATAGATATTTATGATGCAATTTACTTACCGTAAAATCCGGCGTGAAAGGCATATGACAGAATCACAATATTAAGTGACAAAATAGAAAGCGATTTTCCTTGCAATTTCCCATTTTCCTTTCTATATACTAGGGTAATCGACTTTTTGATGTGTAACATCTTTCCTCTCGATTCCTGAAGATTTGTGGGAGTGATTTCGTGAAAAGGGACGGAAAGGCGTAACAGGAAGTTGGGGAAGCGCGCGCTATTCAGTGAAGTTCTGTTTTTTCTCCTTCGTTTGAGAGGGGATCCGCCCCCATCCCCTGCGGTCTAGGCCGTGGGATCTTTGTTTTTGTTTTCTCACTTTAGGATCAGAGAAGAAGCTAAGTCCTTTAGGCAGAGACGTGGTTTGTCAATGACAAACGTGTTTCAATACCTGACTTCGATTACTGCGTACAATTTAAACGACCGGGCACAGAGCAGCTGGTGTTGCGATCTATCGTAAACAGAACAACTCACATGTTGTGGCTCGACATATGGATATTACTTATCGTCAAACAAGTGGACTGGGTATTGTTAGTCAAGATACTGGGGACATATGTGCGGCAAAATGCTTATTTGAAAATGGACAAACAGTGATTTCGGTGGTCGTATACATTTCACCGAATAAAACGGTTCAAAAAATTAAAGATTTCCTACATTTTTTACTTTTACCATATCTCGAAGGTGGTTCTGCTCTTTTTTTTTAAAAAAAAAAACTATCCCTCACTTCCCATGATTTTGAGTGGTGATTTTAAAGTTAACTTCAGTTTGCTAGAAGCCGAGCCACTCATAGCTTTTTTTGAATGATGAACTCAAGCTCGAAATGAACACAAATCGAAATGTTTCGACAACTAACAGTGGTACTGTTATTGACGCTATTTTTCAACGGTTTTTAAATACTTTGAAAACACAAGTATATGTGTCATATTTTAGTTATCGTAAATTATCATTTCCGCTCTTCCGCAAATTGGACAAGAATAATTATTTTTGATAAAAAATTATTTATGCTACTAGACATACACACACAAAGTTAGGAATTCCCGATATTAAATGGTTCCCAAACTCTTAAATGGGATTTTTTGGACATTTCGAAATATTTTTTTTGGCGTTAAACTGTAAAGGTATAATGAAATTTGCTATAAATAATTAATTACGTTATTAAAGTTTTCTCCATTTTTTTCATGGAATATTTTTATAAGGCTACATTTTTTTAAAGTGAAACCTAGACCTCAGAAAATGATTCGCGGCTCGGGTAAATAATAAGGTTACTGTTAAAATGTAAGAAACATTAATTTTTTTGTTTATATTCATCACATATCGCTTTTTTTTTTACCAGAAAGGGCTTGGATTTACCAAGCGGTTAAAAATACATTTTATACGATAAAAAAATTCTTAAAGTAAAAAGTTGAAAAAGGTAGCTCTAAATATGCTTGCGGCTGTGTCCATTATTCAATATTTACCCTATCCAAAAAATATTTAAAAATTCATTTAAAATTAATGTAAAAAGTTTTTTCCCTCAACAACACCTATTAATATTTTCTTCCAAATTTAATCGGAGGAATGCCTTCCATCATATATTTAAATTTAACACTAATGTGTATTGGCTATTTTTTGTGTGTGTTTTTGCATTAATCTTCTTTTACCATAATAATTTGTCTCAATTTTAAGTTATTTCCTCCATCTCACCGACTTTAATCAAGTATGGTTCATTCACATGGGAAACAAATAAAATAAACCTAAAAACTAATTAAACTTTGCAGACTTTTCCTGCATACCCAAGAGGAAAATTAAATCTTTATTCTAAAACGAGGTTTCAAGCCAGCATCATAAAAAATTTTAATCTAAAGCACTACAATATCTAAATAAGGATCTTATAACTAGAGCTCTTTGTTCTCTGTGATTACAGTAAATAATTTATATCAAACTTCATGCGTTTTTCTTCACTCTGCTTAGAAAAATATTTTATTTCTTGCAGGCGCCTGGCAAGCCATTTTAAAAGGATTATCAGTATTTGCTGTAATCAGTAATGTAAGTATTTTAAAATGCATGCTCATTTTTTTATGTATGTTATAAACTTAGTTAAAACTGAATATCGCTTAGGCTCATAAAGTTTGTTTGTTTGCACTGTTTTATTGGTGTTGTAGAAAAGTAAGGTTTATAGATACAATTTAGAAAGAGAGTAAATTTAAACCAGGTTCTGTTTAAATACAAAACGCATAATGCTCTTTCTCAATAGTATTAAATAAATTATGATTATCTTTCTGTCTAAAAAGTTGAAACTAAGATTTTTTCCCTACGAAATATAAATGTGATTTGCAATATTTTATTGCATCTTTATGATTCAGTCATATCTTCCCTATCTTTTGTCTTCAATGAAAATACATCCTCTGACAATAAAGTTCAGTGAATGAAGTCAGAACGACTGATCTGGCAACACTGGCGAAACAAAACGCTGCACATGCGTAGCGGTAAGTGTTGACCATCTACCCCCCCCCTTTGTTCAGTTGAGTGTCGTTTGTGTTCCACGTAAGACTTGTTTTACAGAGTGCTTGTTTAGTGCGTTAGTTCTCAACTGAGAATAGGAAAATGAACGAACAAAATATCAATTCAAAGTTTTGCTTTAAGCTTGGCAAGATACCGACAGATACTTATTCGATGCTGGTACGTGTTCATGAAGATCAAGCACTGTCCATGAAGTGTGTGTACGAGTGGGTCACCCGTTTTCAAGAAGGCCTGGAAAGTGTTTCTGAGTTTCTGACAACCCCGTAGCGAAAGACAGGTGACCGCCGACAGTGAAGAAAATATTGAGAAAGTGAGTAAATTAATCACAAAAGATCGTCGATTAACAATGAGCATGATAGCTGGACGATGAATGCTGCGGTACATTGAAATTTTTACCCGTTTCCTAAAACGTCTGAGCAGGGTACGACCCCAGTACGCACAACAATGTTCATGGTTTTTTGTTCACGACAATGCTCGCCCTCACTTAGCCAATATCGTCAGACAGTTCCTCGAAAAAGGGGGGAGGTGCAAATTGCACATTCATCATACTCGCCAGATCTCAATCCTCCAGACTTCTTCCTATTCCCACGACTCAAACTCGCTTTGAAAGGAAAGAGGTTTGACGATATTCCTGACACATCCAACGAAACATGACGAGGCTTTTGAACTCCATCACAAAAGAAGACTTCTTGCAAAGTTTCCAGGACATATATAGCAGATCTTAGCGATGCATAGTTATGAGAGGTGACTATTTCGAAGGACAGTGAGGTAACTTCAGTTAATATTTCATTTACCTTAATGTTACAGGACTATTCGCCGAACTTTATTGTCAGAGGTTGTAATATTACTGTTGCTATACTATTTTCTAAACAAAAATATGCGTGCATATTCTGTGAAATTATTTTACTGATTAAAATCGCTATTTTCACCCTTCTGCACGAATTAAGTCAATATAAGGTAAACGCAGCTACTAAACCAATAAACTGCCAAGTTTGCAAATGACTAACTAACGAAAATTTCATTAGTCTGGGAATTATGTGTCGCGAAAAACACCCGACTCGAAGAAACCATGGGAGTCTTCCATTCTGCACGGTACTGTGTACATCAGCGTTTCTCAAACTGTGGGGCGCGAGCATATTGGGAAGTTGAACAAAAAATATCATTTAAAGAAATTATTAATTTACTCACACAATTAACAAAATACATTCTGACATTATAAAAAATAAAATACACATTTACACTGATGTAATACTTATAAATATATCACTATTGATCAATGTATTTTATAATTAATTTAACAATACTAAGTTAAGAACAAGTTTAATAATACCAGTGACCCCACGGGCTTGTCATATATAAAATTTTATACAAAAATTAACACTTATATCAATAATTTGGGCCTTTTATAAATAATCCCTTAAATGCCGATTGAAAATTACTCGATTCGTTCCCGATGCCATCGTTTAACAACGTATGTGATGTATTGGAGAAGGGAGTGCTAGAAAAGGAATAAATAAGTAAATTATCTGAAATAAGTAATTCTGTTGTAAACAGTGTCAAAGTCATGTTATTGCTTTCCAACGCCTTCGGAATAATTTTATAAATAGCTGTGCACAGAAAAGATCGTACTTCGGAAAGACGTATATATACGTCTGAGGCAATTAGGCACTGGCTGAGAGAGACGTTTATACACGTCACTGGACTTTAAGAGTTGAAGGCGTATTATAGATTTAGCGTCAAAGTATAGTATTATTGAATTCAATACATTGTTATTGTATGGGGGGGGGGCAATGAAAATTATGATTGAATATTAGGTCGCAAATATTGAAAGTTTGAGAAGCACTGGTGTATATAAGATGAGAATAAGATGTTCTTAGATTTTACAGTATGTTTAGCTGTCTAGAAAATATTGTTAATTTGTAAATATAGAGGGATGTTGATTCGGAATGTGTGTTTGCAGGCTTTTATGATTGCTTACACAAGCGACTTCATTCCCCGTCTGGTCTACATGTTCGTCACGAGTGACGACCGCACCCTGAACGGATACATCAACAACTCCCTTTCGTATTTTGATACCAACCATTTCAGCGATGAGACTCGACCCGAACAATCAGACCTCGACAACGTCACGGTTCCAGTGTGCAGGTGAGTGTTTTTATATTATCCCTTTGCGAAGATTACATCAAATTTGGAAAACTGATGAAATTAGTGTAAAATTAGGCTTAACAATTTCGAATTCCAATGAACATGAAGAAGAATTAAGATATGGTTAATGTTCGTAGTATTTAAATTTAAGTACAGTCGGGCCCCGATTTAATGAGTTCATCGGGACCGAACATTTTATTCGTTAAACTGATGAAATTAGTGGAAAATTAGGCTTAACAATTTCGAATTCCAATGAACATGAAGAAGAATTAAGGTATGGTTAATGTTTGTAGTATTTAAATTCAAGGACAGTTGGTACTGTGGCGGTATCTAAATAAGCCAGTAACAGCCTCCAGACAAGAGGGATCACTTTTGTCAAGTGGTAGTTACGTGCTTACGAATCCGTAGGACGCGGGTTCTAATCCAGCATAGTATAAATACTAATTTTAAAAGGAATTTGCTGGAACAGAAAAGTGCCGCGGCACAGTGGTTGAGAATCACTGTTCTAGATTGAAAAAATACTTGTAGAGGGCTGGACAGTAAAGAGTAAACTGTGAGTAGTAATTTCGGGGTTGGGTTCAATGAAGTCTCTTTTAGTGTAACAATTATTTATTAAGTTAGGTTACACCAAGACAATAAATATCATTAACAAAATTTAAGGACAAACAACTTTGGAGGTTTTTAGTAGCGACCACACGTTGTCTCCTCTCCTAGCCTCTTCTGAAGATGGGTGGTCGCTAGAGGACGCTTCTGCTGGTTCAGGAGTCTGTTAAAGTTATTATGACAAAGCCTTTACATGTTGTTTTAATTTGATTTTAACGTATTTTGCAATAATTGTGTTCCAATTAAATGTTTCATTTTTGATTTTAAAAAATTACTGCTTGACAGATATACATTCGTGTCAGGCAATTTGCTGAATTCGTGTTTTTCTACTTTTGAAGGGAATTTATATGAAGAACACTTTATATTTTTCCAGAAGCATGAAACTAATTACCTATGTTTTTATCGATACAGTCCCATGCTTTTATCGTCTTGGGCTGCTCAAAGTTGCTTATACATTCTCGTACACAAACATTGGCAAAATAAAAAATTTAAAAAAATATATGTTCTATATTTTAGTAGTAAAAAATTGAAATCGTTGTTTCTGTACTGTGCTTTTTCACTCAAGAAATCATATAACCAGTCATTAGAATGAGAGGAAGTATCTTCTGAAACTATACAATTATCACAGAAGCTACATGCTAAATTTTAATCGATATTAATATATCCGGATTAAATTCATAATCTCCAAGGATTAACATAAGTCCGTATAACATCTCAGTATCCCTGGACACATGAAGCCGTGTTCAGGCAAAACAGATTATAACTTGCAATGGTCAAATATATATGGCTTTAGAGCTCTCCTTGGGTACTGTAGTACACTTGGAAACTATTGTAGACTCACTAAAACAGGAAATTTCATTGATTTGGTCAAAATATATTGTAAAAAAATGTTTAATTTCTAGCAATTCAGTAATGTAGAAAGCTGGTAAATTGGCTAAACTACAGGGTGAAGTCCTGTCCGAAAGTCCCTGACATATTTTAAAATATATAAAATCAACCAACTGACTTGAAAAAGTGCGATTTGAGCCAAAAATATTTCTTATGATCAAAATTTTTCCTTCTGAAAATAATTAATTTCAAATTTCGCCCATAGATAGCGCTGTATCGTAAAAATAGCAAAAACGAAATTCACTGTCGAAAATTCAAAACATCTATGTTGTAGAAGCAGAGTTTATGCAGAAATTTATCAGTTATTTGTGCAACCAATTTTCATTACATGCTTGATACCATTGCTTATTGAATATACTGGATTATATAGTAGAAGTGTTTCATGTCTGCTTCTTTTGCTGTTTATAAAAAACAGCGCCATCTACAGGCCAAATTCTTTCAAAATTATTTTTAAGTAACAAAGACAAAATTTGTATAGTAGAAACTTTTTTGGTTTTAAACCGCACCCTTCTAAGCCACGTAGTTGATTTTATATCACATTTTCAAATATGTTAGGACTTTTGGTCCACCCTGTATAATTGATTGTTGAATTGGAGCAATGAAAAAATAGTTTGCATTAAAAACAATATTGATGCAGTTTTCAAAGGTAACAAAGACAAAATGAGAGGGAAATATTTTCAAATACAATTGTAAGGATTTCATTCCACCAGTTTGCATTTTTAAAAACTCAAACAACAAAACAGATAAAAAATACTGAAATATAAACCAATGCTGTCTTTGTAAACACAGTTAAAAAAATTCCAATATTTATTAAACAATTCGATTAATATTCTTTCAAAAACTGAATATATGTATATGTATCAGACGCACTGTAGATGAAAAAACGGTAAAGTAAGGGTATATATGGAAGTATATTAAGCCTAAAAGTTTCACTTTAGATTTTTAATTAAATGCAAGGAAATAGGCACAGTGGTTAATCGAACTACAATTTATTATTGTTGAAAGTATATTTCACAGAACAAATATATTTTATGGCATATAGAATATTTCACAAGGAATAGAATATTTCACAAATCGAGCATTTAACACGAGGACATTTCACAAGTTCGTATTTACATTCTGACGAAAAGAATACACCCTGACTGTTTCCACTAGCTTTCTTCTAAATAGAAGTTGCTCACTGCAACAGCTATACCTAACAGGTTACTAAGATTTAACATACACAATCAATGTTTTTAAAGGAAAATATGATTATTACAGAAATATTAATAAATGCATAAAAAACATGGAGAACAAAAGATACAGTTTTCTTTACTCAAAATCAGATCTAAACCTTTAGAAGTTAGGTTTTCATGCTATAAAACGACCTATTTTTGATGTTATTTCAAAACAATTAATCAATGTCGCAAACATTTCATTTATCTTTAAATAATTATGTTATCATTTTTCTCGCATATTTTTTGAACAAGGATTGCGAGATTATATGTTTTTATAAATGCTTCAAATATCATTTAGACTAATATAGCATCATTTCTTCTAAAAATTCATTCTGCATAGTAATTTCTAATAATAAAAACCGCGGCGTTGAAGCAATATCCAGAATATTTCTTTAACATATAGATTTCTGATCTATATTCATCACATCCTCCTCCAACATATTGATTCGCATTCTTTACATATTAAAATTACATTCTTCTTTTCAATATAAAAAGAACGTAATGTATTGAATCTAGATTTGTTGCATATATATTGAAAATTGAGAAAAACTTTCCTTAATTCATTTTCTCTATCTAGGCACATTCATCCTATATTGTTTGAATTGCAGTTCCTGTTTCTAGAAATATTTTCTAGCATCGCCTCTAGGATTTCATCTTTATCACTAATATGATTTTTATTTTTAATTTTAAAGCCTAAAAAGTAATTATAAAAACTCAAAACAATTATAAATAGCAGCTTTTGTTCTGGGTGGTTATAATTAAATTTTCCCTATAAACAACATACTGATCTAAAATGGGTGTGCAAATCATCACCAAATTTAATATTTGAACTATACATGCGGTACTGTCAAAAGAATTTTTTTTAAAAAATTAACGAAAATTTCTGCTAATGGACTTTCTGCACTAGAAAAATGCAAATTTATCAAAGGAAATGGAATAGATAAAATTATTGACTAGTCTTTGATTACCATATTATCGAACTACATTAAATATAAGATAAGAAAAATAAAAAGTATTTCTAATATAAATCTTGTTATGAATTGTTCAGATTGTTGATACATTCTATTAGGGTCAAATTTATATGCTTTTCAATACAAAGAGAAATCGGTACTTACGTATTATCCAACAGTGCCAACATTCAAGATAACTCGCAAAGTTGGCATCCCCTATTTCCCACGTGTGGCATGCGCTGAATTGGCAACCATGTGCTTAGTTTCATATTTTGTCGCCAATATGGTTGCGATAATACGTAAGTATCGATAAAATCTTGCATCTCTTATCCTGAAGGTCATTTCAAAAATGAATAACATAAGAACACTTCAGAATTGAAAAATTGAAAAGCTGTTGATAAACCTTTGGTCCAGAATGGGCCGCGTTTATGTTATTTTTTGTCAACTTTTACCCATTTTAGTCATAATAATTTCGTTTTCTCTTCTTAATTTTAGCATATTTTTCTTAAAATGTACTAAACAAATCTAAAAACAGCAAGAAAATCTCCATATACCCATTTTTTTGCATAAAAAAAAATTATCGCAAGTTGCCGGATACCTTACACTAATCTGGTGGACTAATTCGTAAACGGGAAAGAAACCGATAAAAACTTCCTAGGAACAAATAACGAATTCGATCTCCGAAGTTTCTTAATTAGTGTAGGGTCTCAAAAGAGTCTGGCTGGTAAGGTCAGATTTTGATACCCAAAGGATTTAAAGACCAAAAATAAACTCTTTTACTGAGATGGTTTCTTGCATTGACGACAAGAATAAATTAGATCTAATAATATCTCTAAATACTCCTGAGGATAAACTAAGAATGAGAATATATAAATATATTCCCTGATAACCTACTTAGTTGATAGAGTTTATATTAGTGTGTGTGTGTATCGTGCGGGTGTGTGCGTGGGTGTGCGTGGCGTGCGTGTGGTGTGGCGTGTGCGTGCGTGCGTGTGCGTGCGTGCGTGTGCATGCGTGCGTGATTAGAAGCTATAAATTGTAAAACTTGTAAATATTAACTATCGTCTAGTACAAACACAGTGTTTCAAAAATTTTGACGTATGTGTGTATACCCAGTGGTGCATAAAGGAATATTTCAAAGGGGGAGGGGGATCCAGGTTTGAAAGTTTACCATTCTCGTATCATGTTCCAATACGCCGCCCAACATACTCTTTTGATTTTGTCGATTTTCGGGAACGAAAAACAATAAAAAATGAATTTTTTAATTAATAATTAGCATTACTTAATAAAATTAATTATTGACAGCAAATAATTAAATTTTACGTACTATATATATAGGATTTTAATCAATAAAAAAAATCAAGGGCTTTAGGGGAGGGTCCGGACCCATTCCCCACTGTGTGTACCCCTTCTATTGTTCTTGTAACATTGAGTACCCTTGTGACGGATCTGTACGGTTCTTCACTAATCCTCTAAGTATCTCTTTGAAATTTTATTTATTTCAACCAATCTCCACCGGGAGCCAAAGCGTAATTTATGCAAATGAGATATTTTATATAAGTTCAGGTTTCGCGAGTTAACGAGGGAGAATGAAATGAAATGAGAAAGAGTTGTAAAGTAAAGAAGTAGATTTTTAAAGTAAAGTGAATCGAAGCATCGGAAAATCAACTCGCAGTCGTTGACAAATTTAGTCTGTAGAAAAGCTACAATCAAGCCTGAAAAGCTGAAGATTGAATTCGTAAATTCAAGAGTATATATCAGCCTTTATCCGATCCATCCGGAATCACAGTATATCACAAGACGGACCTGCTGAAAGATAAGAATCAGGTTAGTGACTTAGAAACTATAAATACGTGTAATTGTACGCGCTGATCTTTCGTGGATTCAGTTCAGATTCCGTATTCCGCTAATAGTTACCCCTTCTCATTCTCCACTGTGTTTTATTATTCTTAAATTTGAATAGTGTATATATAACCTTCCCTGATTAAGATGTATCAATAAATATTGTTATTTGTAAAGATGTCTTTTGAATTCCTTAACCCGCCTACACATCTAGAAACGAGTAACACTAGACGGGGAGGGGGTGATAATCTTAGGGGAGGTTATGTTCCACGACACACTTCGAAAAAAAAAGGATGTATATTAATAACAATCAAACTATTTTTTGTGGCATAAACAAAATAATAAGAAAAGAGAGTAATAAAACATAAGTAGAAGTTATAAATAATATTTAATGGGATTAAAAACTGAAAAGGAGGAAATTATTTGTGCTGTGATGACAGATCTTCATAATTTTTGGTTTCCTGGTTGTTAATTTTAATCTGAAATTCGGTTCCACGTCCCAATAATCTGTTCCTTTTTTTCGACGTAATGTTTACTAATGCTGAAAAAACAACTTCACATAAATATGAAATTGGAGAAGGCAAGATGTTTTTCAGAACTTTTTCTGCTAAAACCGAATATACATGTTGCATTTGCTACAAAAAATGATGTTAAAGCGCCTGGATAAGTCACTAACTATTAACGTAGTAAGTTGTCTCTACAAAGAAGAGTAGTACATTCCCGCCGTATCATATCGAACCATCCCACGTCTCACAAGACTGTCTTGACTTGACTCATGTTAACGTAGAATTATGCGCAGCTGAGCGCGTTGCACTGCATAACCCCACCAATCTCCGGGGCAACACTTACCCCCACCAAACTCTTTCCGTACCCCTAGGGGTACGCGTACTACACTTTGGGAAACACTGATCTAGGAGGACTCCTATTTTAGATACCATTCAAAATTCTTTCGTACGTATGATCGTCAAAGCCACAAGATACCTACGGAACGACGGCATACGTAAAGCCTTCAAAATCAATAGTTTTAAAGTTCATATTCAGAAAATTGCAATTAATTTTTTTAACTTTCTTCCTGATACTAATAATTTAAGTATGTTAAACTTATATATAACTCCTTTCAATCTTTATGATAAAATCAAAAGGCCAAGAAGAATACTTCTTGATTCTGACAACCCTCCATATCCTCTTTTATTCATCGCAATAATTTTTAATTATTGCACCTAAGTAAATTTAATTATTTTCATTCTTTCTTTAATTTTTAATCCATTATTAAATTTTACTTTGCCCACTGAACAAGCTCCACCCACTCTCCCTATTTCCAACCTTCTGAGCCTCCTGGGCAGCCAATCAAAGTTTATCTTCACCTTCATCATCGACCAACCAGAGAGCAGCCTCTAAGCTCTATAAATGCCAAAAAGTTCTTCAAACTCCACCCAGAAAAAAACATTAGGCACGCCTCCCGGATTTCCTCGCAACAGCCAATAACCATCATGCCTCTCCTCAAAATGTAATAACGCCACTTTCGTCGTCTCCCACATCGAAGACCACCAGATATGGGATTGAAGACCGCTTGCAGTCCAGATGCCCAAAGATGAACGCCCATTTCAAGAAGAACTCTTGGGGTACTAAATCAGTCTCCTAAATCCGATGCTCAATTCTATTTAACTTATACCTTCCCCATTATTCCATTCCATAGATCTCAGACGGAATTAGAAATCGAACCAGAAACTCGATCCGCTGATCATGGAGCTCGTAAGAGTGAAGCTAATAGTAAAGTGCAACCTGTTATGCATCGGGGGGAAAACTGATTGATTTTCGATCACTAAATCCATTGAAATGTGTATTAATAAAACTATTGCAGTATGTTAGAGAAGTAGGTCAAATGAGTATTATTAAAATATGAAGAAAGAATATATCGTTTCGGAAATTTATTATAAGATAAACTGTAGATATTAGAGAGTTTTTTTTTTTTTTTTTTTTTTTTTTTTTTTTTTTTTTGTAAATTGATATGGTGAATGCCCTTTTGCAATGTAGAAAAATTATATATAATCTTGGACTTCTTGTATAGTGTATATCATTTTAAAAAATTAAGTTTCAAAGTATGGAGAAGTGATGTAACTGAAAAATGTAGTTTTCTGTATGTATATAGATCATTTAACAAAAGAAATCAGTATTTATTTTAAAAATTAAAATAACAATTAGTATCCGAGAACACCAAATCTTATATGTGAGTTTTTATAATTTATTTATAATCTTTGCACAAAACATTTTAGTCTCATTGGATCTCTAATCAAAAATGTGTTTGAATAAATAAAATCTTCCAACGGTCGAATCTTAACGTTTTAAATTCCATTATATGATATGAAAATATATATACCGGTTGTCCCATAAGTCTGTAAATACTTTAAAAATGCATAAAAATTTAAAAAATTGATGTATTTGAATACGGTTTGCGGAAAACTCATTCTCGTGTAGGGGGATTTTTTTTTTTTGGTTGAGAAAATAAATTAGTTACATTGTCCTACGGTAGATGGTGCTGTATTCAAGCAAATCTCGGAAAATATGCAAATCAGAGTCCTATAAAATGTCGGAAATTATTGTTTGTCTTTTTTTCTTTGAAGAGTCTTGTGCAAGTCAGTGAATGGAAAACATTACCTAGAAATGCTACGAGATGCGTGATACCGTGCTTGTCGGAACATAATATCCTTGACAAAGGGATATTCATGCAGGACGGTGCACCTCCTCATTTTTCGACCGAAGTGAAGCATTTCCTGGAAAAAAAAACGTTCTCTGACGAACGAGTACTCAGCAGTCACTTTACAAATGAATGGCCACCTCGCTCACCGGACTTAACACCCGGTGATTTTTTTCGCTTTGGGGTTATGTTAAGTCCCGAGTTAATCACAATAGCCCATATTCTTTGGTAGAGTTGAAGAATGCTATTCGCCATGAATTTTCCTGCATCCAACCGGAAATGCTACATGCAGTAGTGAACGGTGTTATCACTCGCTTGCAAACTTTAATTTGTGGTGATGAAGGACACATAGAACAAGTACGCTAGCGTTGTGGAATGATTGCAAACATGTGCTGCCTTTAAATGAATTGTTTTCATAGATATCTGGTACTTATTTCTGTACGGCGTCATCTATAGTTGGAAAATGTAACTACAGTAGAACGCCGTTTATCCGAATCAATTGGGACCGGACACCGTTCGGATACGCGATTGTTCGCATAAACGAAAACGATACATGCAGCAAATGAAACCGGACACTATACGAATATTGAAAATCATCACATGCGGGAAACGTGCTTGAAAGAATAGTGCAAAAATGTCGCAATTTTACCACTATTGTGGAAAATAATCACTTATTTTTCACTGTACCATTGAACACCTTCGTTTTTTCGCTGCAAGGTCTCTGATTCTCTTGAGCAGCAGTAGCTAATTAGGACAGCAATCTGATTGTTGTTCGTACCCCTCCATAGCTGTCTCTAACGCAGAAAGCGCGTCAGTATTTTATGGACCCTTGCTACTTTCGTTGTTGTTATTATCCTCGTCTTCATCCGTTTTATCGTCGTTCGGATTCTTCTTGCACGGAAGTCATAATCTCGTCATCATTTAGCATTTGAAATCCAGTCTTCTGCATCGCATGCTATTCTGGTTTCTACATCAACAAAACTCAACAAAAGATCACGTATACACCCCCTCACTTGGAAACAAACTTACCTAATATTCCACGCAGATGTTTACCAAATTACACAACTGAAATTCCCCAAATATCCCTCACCTTCGGTTTTTCCGTCATTTTTAGCCTCACGCGAAACAACTGTTAAGCGTTGCACTGTTCGAAATCGTATAACCGGACTTTGGTCCGGATATTTGACGCTCCGGATAATAAACGTTTGGATAAACGACTTTCTACTGTAACTTTTTTTCTCCACCTGAAAAAAAATCTTCCTTCACGAGAATGACTTTTCCCCAAACCGTTTTCAAATACATCAATCCTTTCAATTTTTATGCATTTTTAAAGTATTTACGGACTTATGGGACACCCGGTATATTGGCTATACTCAATTATTTTTCTGAATTTTTTTCATTTTATTATAGGCTTTTTTCCTTCCCTTCATATTTTTTATAATATGTGAAGGAAAAATTACAACTGCCAAACAATTTATAAGAAAATATACTGTATTAATTCCTCAAAAGGTGTCCAAACAACTATTTGATTCTGAAACTTGATCTGGTGACGAGATTACTTAAGCAATAGCCCTTTAAATGGCTTTCATTTTTTTAAAGAAATCTCATTTTATCATTGAAAAAATTAATCTTTAAAAAATATGGTGACGTTTAAAATGTACGTTACTGAACGTAATCCTCATTCGAATTATATATATATATATATTCTTAAAACTTAACAAAAACTTTTAGAGTTTGATAAAATTCTACTTTAGAGTCTTATAGGATAATTATAACTTCTATTTTGACAGCTTAGGTTAAAAAAAAAGAGCTTAATAGGGTAATTATTTACCCTCTCGACGCGTCATTTTAAAGCGAAATGTTTGACAATGAATGTGAAGATTATCACAAGATTGGAGAGGATTATATTCCATTATGATAGGAATCCAATTACGTAATTATGTGAGAAATAAAAGCATCAAAGGCGTAATAGGATACAGCTAATATTTTCGACTTTAAGACTTTTTTCCCCTCTCTTTGGGATAAAAATAAAATATTTTATTGAATTTTTCAATTCCTACTACTAGTTGACACATTCTCCCTATATATATATATATATATCTTGTTCAAATTTTCAATCGTTAATAAAATACTTTTATTCATCCACTCAAGTTTAAATACAATTTTTTAAAATTGTAGTGGAAGATACTTGATGCTAATACAATTATTTTTTCAAATATTAATTCATTAATTAAATTTGATTAATGAACAAATAGTAAGAAACAAAAATTATAGTCCAAGACCATATATAAAAAGGAAATTAGAAACGATGGCGGCTTAGATTCGAGTAAACACGGCATATATATTTTCCTTTCTTGGGTGAAAAATATCTTTCTAAAAGCAAATAACGCTTTTATACCATAATAATTTGCTTTAAAAAATCTCTTTGATATTGCTTCACCGCTGAAGAGCACAAATTTCTTAGGCGCATTGAAAAACTCCACTTGCACTAGATATAAAAAAATATTTCATTTTCTTACAAAATAGAAAAGTTAAGAAAGGGGAGTGGGCAATGAAAAAAGGAACGACAAAGGAAACAATAAAACCCCAAGACGTTGCTTTTGAAATGCAAAAATTGAAATTCCTAAAAATAGCTGGAAATTAATAAACGCTGCGTTGAAATCTTCCCACAACAAAAGAAGATCACTAAAATTTCGCAAACGAAATTCCGTCTCGTCAAAAAACAGACGAAGAATGCTGGCAGGGGTCCACGTTTGGAAATCAAAAGGATGGTACCTCTGAGTAATACGCATGCTCTGTTTGTGTAAGTGACCTAAAAATAATTCATTGAGCACTTCTTTACGATTGTATTGTAAACAGTAGACGTGAGTAGATCCAGGTCTATTTATTTCGGCTTAAGGAAAGTACAATCGTATTATAATTATTCCGGTCATGCTGCTGATTGATTTTTGCATTCTTCCTCTTTCGTACTTTATGCGGTGCAGCATTTTTCCCCC
>BMAO01030465.1:0-118120 GCA_019973975.1 Trichonephila clavata
GTGTTGTACTTCAACCAGTTGTATTGCTAGAGTAAGTAAATCATTAATAAAACAAATAATTTCGTATAACTTCTTCCTCTATTTTGTTTCTAAATTGTAGATTATTGTTAGTTAGAAAACTTTTAATTTCGTAATGCACATTGAGATTTAAATGTAAGGACCAGTGAATGCTATGTATAGGCAAGGTCTATTGTAACCTTCGTGGTTATGGCTTATATAAGTCTGTACAACCAGTGCAATACCCAGGAAACATTAGGGTAGATTTTCCTCTATTAGGTTATATAAAATTACAAGTTTAAGTTATATAAAATGTCTGGATTAGAAAAATTAAGATTAAATTACAGATTACGGAATTATCGAAATGTTCTTTGCAGGACAAATGCTTTTCCTGGCGTTGCTAGAATAACCATTGTACTTTTGTTCAAATTTCTTATTTTCGTCACAGAAGCAGACAAATCCTATGAGTCATTGTCATTAAATGGTTTCAACAAATGTTATTCTTATTCAGTATCCTTTTATTAAAATCCAGCAGGTAAAATGACAACAAACTAGTTGCACATACTTCAGAAGGCAGAGCGAAACACAAACAGACATGTGTCTTATTCAGAAACAATGAGGAAATGGAAAGGGTGGCATGTCACGTAACATCAGGTCAGTATCACTGAAATCTTGGTTGCATGCTAGAAATTAGTCTGGATGCAAGGGGTTAAACACTATCATGTCTTGAGTAATAACAGATTAAACAGTTTAAACAACTTTCATAAAATTATTTTAGGAGGCCTTTGGAAGCCTCGTCTATTGCGCCTTCATTACGCTGGTAAACAAAAGCCATTTTCTTTATTATTGTGGCTCTACCACAGAATTTTGTCACCAAATGAAAGATGTCCATATAAAAGTGGTGTAATGAACAGGACCAACATAATGAAGAAATATTTTCTTAAAGCTATTCTGTATCAGGAAATTGTAGAAACAGCTGATTTTGGGGAATCAGTTAAATTCAACATATCTAATTCAGGAGAAACATATTATAAGTTTGTTTTGAAATTCGTAAAAATTTGTTTGTGATGATTGTTTACGTTCTTTTGACACTTGATGTAGATGCACACTATGCACACTACTAGAACCTGCTAGGATCGGCCCTGTGTAGATCCAGTCAACAAACAAAATATTTCTACTTGGTGATTGAGATACTTAATTCTATCCCAGAAATAACCTTTTTTAATTTTACATAAGGCCAATATTGAAATCGGTGTTGAATTTATATTTTAAAAGCTTATACTTTCGTTTTGCATCTATATATAAATAAATAAAATTGAAGTGTCTGTTTGTAATTTCAAATTAGCAGTTTGTTACTGAATGCATTTAAAGGTATTTACGGTACTTATATCAAAAAATCAATTTTTAAAATTTTTGTCTGTCTGTCTGTTCCGGCTAATCTCGGAAACGACTGGTGCGATTTTAAAAATTCTTTCACTAATGAAAAGCTACATTAACGGGGAGTAACATAGGCTATATTTTATTTCCGTATTCTTACGGGAACGGAAACTATACGGGTGAACGTGAAACTGAATGCCAAGATGAACGCCAAGCTGAGCTAATGAAGTCGTTGTTTTGGTTACTGGCGACCGATGCTCTTCATGAGACATAATAGTGTTACGCGCACATGATAATACGCTGACGCGTGCCATAATTTTTTTTTTATGATAGTTATCTCACTGTTCAGTTAAGTAGAGCATCCGCTGTTTCGGATGCACTTTTAAAAATAATAAATCAAGGCTTCATAAGCAAAAAGCAATGCAAGAAACAAAAAATTGATAAGTTTTACGGTTAGTTTTAATCCTTCCTTTTTTTTTTTTACATTTTTTAGTCACATTTAATTCTAATTTAAAATAGGATTTATAGATTCTTTTAATTAGACTTACGGCTCACTATACATCCTTTGCTGACCTTTAACATTTATTGATTTCTGTATTTCTAAGCATATTGGAATGAGCTATAAAAATTACACATATCTTTGAAATTACTGAAGTTGTAATAGTATATGTGTTTTTGTGGAGAAGATTTTTGTGCTATCCTCTTCATTGCAGCTCCCCGCCAGGTGAAGCTACAGCATATCAACTTATACTAACGACCTAATCACCGCACAAGACACCTTTGCTTCTTCATTACTTTCCAACGGGTTTCTAGACAACTTATCAGCCACTACATTTTGCGTACCTGGGCGATGTTCCCATTTTACATTAAAATTTTCCAACTTCTGTTTTTGCCCTGCATTTAACTTAGTCTTTAATAAATCTATCCGTACCGGTTCGTCCGAAATTGCCAATTCCTCAATCTGCGAGTCCGGAATAATTAACGATTTCGTAACAAAATCAAAACTTATCTTTGCATGCGACATAAAATCAATACCTAGGATGCATGGATATTGCATCTCAGCAATCACATGAAATTTCCACAACTTCGAAAATTCCCTTATTTTAATTCGTAACTCAATTGTGCCTAAATTTCTGCATTGTGACCCTTGAGCCGTAACTACTTCAGCTAACGATTTCTTAATAGGACAAAAAGAAAAATATGATCGGTATGTTTTTTTCTGAAATAAATGACTTCTCCGCACCTGTATCCCAGAGAGCTTTTATAAACGTATCATGTAAAAGAATCGGCACATACGAAAGATCAACTGGTGATAACCGTAATGAATTAAGTTTAATTCTATTAGGAGGATCTCCTTCAACACGATCTCTTAGAAAGTTTAAATTGGCATTTCTCTGCCTTCCGCTGTTGCAATCAACACGCCTCCAATTCTGCTTTGCTGAATCATCCCTAGGACCCTTCCTAACCACCATCCTACGGTTCTGATACCGGTCTGTTCGCTGATTTGGTTGGTTGTAGCGATTTCCTCCCTCGAATCCTTGATTTTGATAATTATGACGAGAAAAATTATTCGCACCCCTGCTTAGTCCTCTCTGATCATTTTGTCTATTTCCGACCCCTGTATCTCTCAATTTCATTATTCCTTCTTTCCGCAGGATTCCTACTATATCCCAACCTCGTCTAGCAAAATTATTACTCGAACCCTGGGTTTCCCTGCAGCTATGACGTTCCTCATACCGGTCTAACAACTGAACTTTCGTTGTGGGGTTTCGAACTTCTAAATAATCCATAATTTGTGGGGTTCTAGTCGCATTACTATGTAATCGACCAATTTTATCTCATCATAACTCAAATTTAAAGTCTTATGGACTTTTAATAGCTGGTAAATAAAATCTGACGGTGCCTGTCCTCTTCGTTGCTTCGATGAAAAAAACTGAGCCTCTAACTCTGATTTATTCCGTACTACTGGAAAACTATCCGATAACTTTTTTTTAAGCGTTGCGAATGCAGTCGCTTCTTCATTTACACACTCAAAACCAATGACCTCAAACCAGTCTAACGCTCTCCCAATTAAATGACCCTTTAAATACGCACACGCCAGATTCGCCGGTCTTTCATAGTAGGCTATGTTATCATCAATATTTGTAATAAACTAAGACACATTTTCTTTACCCGAAAAAAATAATTCCGGCAAAACTCTAAATCCTGCACTTGCTCTTAATTCCGGTATTTCGGTTGGGCGCCAGTGTCGTAGCCTTTCGCTACCTCTAAGATTATCAACTCCCCTTCGGTTATTACCTGAATTTGGATGTGTTGAATTCATAATAAAGCACTACTTATTTTAACAAATCAATCTTATTTATTGACTTTTCTTAATTAAGAGATTACACAAATACTATTCAATTTTAAGAACAATAAAACACGGTGGAGAATGAGAAGGATTCAATAATCATGAACGACGGAATCCTATCTGAGTCTACGAAGGGACGACGCGTACAATTACAGCTACACACTTATACTTAATTGGAACAAATCAAAAACTAACCTGATTCCTTACGTTATGGCAGGTTCGTCTAGCTGCTTCTTTAATATCTTGATTGGATTCCTTTAATAGGCGACTTCTTTCCCTGCTATTTCGCAGTTCTTTTATGAACTCAATTTATCCACAACGTTACAATAGACTCTACTCACAACGTCTACGTTTACACTTAAAAAAACACTTTCTCATTTCATTTCATTCTCTCTTCATTTCATTTCATTTCATTTCCCCCTCATTTCATTCCCCTCTTCTAACTCGCTAAACCGGAACTTATATAAAACATCTCATTTGCATAAATCACGCTTTGGCTCCCGGTGGAGATTGGTTGAAATGAATAAAATATAGAATAGATGAGAAGGTTAGTGAAACGCGTAAGCACCCGTCACAAGGTGTATTTTAATTTGGAGAGAGCCTGGAACACTTTTTCATCCCTGACACATCCGCGAAAAAGATGGATACGGATCAGGCAGTGTCTGCGTTTGGGGTGGTATCTCTTTGGGGGGACACACAGACATCTTTCTACTTTCCCGTGGAAATGTTGATGCTCACACCTATAGAGATGACATCCTGGACTTTTGCGCTCAACCTTATGCCGTGGCAATAGGTGTTGTTTTCGTACTACAGGATGATAATGCGTCCACACAGGGCTCGAATCGTGGATACTTATCTTGGGCACGAAACAATTCAGCGCGTGCAGGGGCCAGCTCGACCACCGGACTTTAACCCTCGTAAGCATGTTTAGGACATCTTAGAACGACCTGTAGGTGCTCTCTCTCCCCCTTCAAAGACCCCACCTACTCTTTCAACTGCCTTAGAAGAGCAATGTTTCGCACTTTCAACATAATTAATAGACAGCATAGTTAAGAACATAGTTAAGTCATCGTTGCATATGCTGTATTTATTTCTCGGGGGGACCGCACCCCATATTAAAAGTATTTTTCCCATACCAAACTGACGCATCCGATTTGTTTATTAAAAACATATGCTAATTTCTATAACACCATAATTATCTGGTGGTTCCTTTTTTATGCTATTTTATACTTTTCTACGTGTCGTATAATGTGTAACGATTTCATAGGCAGCGGTAGCCAAGTGGTCTAGGCATCGGATCGTGGCTAGCATGTCATGAGTTCTATCCCAGTACCACTTAAGACCCGTCGTGTAGGGGAGCGATGCACGTTAAATCTGTCGAGAGCTCAAACGTCCTCCCGTTGGTGTGGTAGTTAGGAGAGGGGGTGCCAGCTCAAGTGTCGTCCGCGTCACTTGACCATGGTTCAAAATTACGCGGACCGTTCCCAAATGCCCTCGTGTAGCTGAACAGTGGGACGTTAATATCCACTCACTCACTCCCACGCAGCAATTTCATTAAATCTTCTTCGCATGACATTTTTAGTTATTGTCATTTTTGCGATTTTTCCTTAACGATTACCTTAAAATTGTGAATTTTGCCAAAAATTGAGGATTTTATTTTATGATTTTATTTTATAGGCCATTTTATTAGCTAAATATCAAGTTAATTATTTTCCGTTCACTAGAAAAAAAAAGCTACAAGTGTTTCAGTAAAAGCAGATGCCATTACTTTAAGCAAGATGTCATACTTAAAAACGCGTTTTACTCGAAATGTGTATTTTTTTGGAAATACACAAGGGACTAGCGATTGCTCAAAAAGTTTTGAAATTAATTAACTGCAATTTCTTGTGATGTTCTGTATAATAGTAGAAGTGTTTTAACCTTCAGATTTATCAATCAATGTTTTTTTAAAGCAATTTCATGTAATAACAAATATAAAGTGCTCTAGTTTATGTAAAAATTAAAATATCTCTTATCCTGAAGGTCATTTCAAAAAAAAAAAGAATAACATAGCAACACATCAGAATTGAAAAATTGTTCATAAACTTTTGGTACAGAAAGGGCCGCGTTTATGTAATTTTTTGTAAATTTTTTTCCCCATTTTAGTTTATTTCTTTTTCTCTAATTAATTTCAGCATATTTTTCATAAAATGTTTCAAAAGAAATTTAAAAAAAAATAAAAATTCCCATATCCCCCTTTTTTAAAAAAAATAAAGTAGCGCATGTAGTAGGATACCTTAATTTTTGATACAAGTGTAATTCAAATTGAATTTTTCAAGAATTTTTGAAGATTTTATTTTCGTAATTATTTTACAATTATGAAGTATTTAATAAAAACTTAATATATTAATGCAAATACTTAAATTAAACATCCGTCAAATTAAATTATGCAAATTTGTTAAATTCCAAATTGTTGGAATTATAAGATTTAACACTGACAAAGTGCAAATTTCACATTGTGATTCAAAGAAAAGTTTTTTAAACATATGATAAATATAATTTTTTAATTCTGTAACAGAAAAGAAAAAAATAAATATAATATATTTAAAACATACAAGAGAACAAAAAATAATACAAAATAAGCCATAAACAACAAAAATAAAAATACCTTTTACAAATATTTTTTGTAGTGAGGCAATGGTTTTTTCTTTATCTTCCTGTGCAAGTCAAAATTTTTTTTTTTGTTGCCATAGCTTACAACTAGATATATATTATTCTCTAAATTGGTTCATGTTTCCTGTCATTTTTTTAGGGTATTGCTGAAATCTTAGTACAAAAAACAAATAGTTTAAATTAATATTTCTGAAATTAAGAGTTTGTTCTTTCAATCTGAATTTAAACATCATTTGCAATTTTCTATATTTAATTCGAAATTATTTGAAAACATATCCTTAATTCAGAATATTCTACTTTTTCTCCTAAAGGTTCTGCTGGCGTTCGCAGAAAAGCGAAATTATAAACAAGACATATGATGAATTTATGTTAACACGAGAATCAAAAAACAAAACAAAAAAAGACTAAAAACAAAGTAATGAAGTAGATATAAGTAAAAAAATGACAGTTAAAATGCAAAAAGAAGGAACGATAATTTTAATCCTGAGTCAGTTACATTAAGTCTTTATTTTGTTAAATCAATCGTTATTGTACTATAAAAAAAATGTTCGTGAAATGTTAGCGTTGCTTAAAAGAAGAAAAATAAACTCTTTTACTTCATCTGAATAAATACATTTTTGATTCATGCTATCGTTGCACAACAATAGCTGTACATTCCTGATCCACCAAAATTATTTTAATGTCGAATGAGTAATTTATTTTACTAAATCTGGCAATATAGAAGATTTATTTATAGTTTGCTAGTGGATCATTCTAACAGATTTCTTTAAGCATAAAAATGTTGAACTACGAACTCGAATTTTTGTTCTCTTAGTCAGCGGTTATACGCAATGAGCTATCTAGAAGCTGGACGAAGGTAAGTTAAAATCCGATTTCATATTATTTATTTTTCTGTACAGCCTGGAATACAGCTAGGCTATTTCATGAATTTATACTTTTGTTTTAAATGAAATATGGAGTCTGTTATAATTTGCATAAAATGAATTCAATAAAATAAATGATGTATGAGGGACATTTCCCTCTCCAAGTAAAATCTAGATTTTTATGTGAAATTTTCTCCTGTAGAAAAGCATTTGATTTTATCGTCAGAATTAATTTTAAAGAGGTATTTTGTTTGTGGGATTCTATAATATTCTTTTATAAAACTATCTTATCGACTTATTATCGACGAATTGTTTGGATTTCCAAACAATACGTCTACAGCTTTTTTGTAAGAGTAATTTGATTATGTATCTTCAAGCACTATGTGTTTTTTTATATATTATAAGCTTACGGACAGGTTTTTTTCTCATATATTTTTTCAAATTCATATTAGTTTTTTAACTGAAACATTCAACTCAATTTCACAAAATTACATTAGTACGTTCTTTTTTTACATGATTTTTATCAGGTCAAAAATGTTTTAATTATCAAGTAAAAAAATAGAGAAACTCACTTTGTCTTTAGTTTTTTCTATTATTAGTGCGAAAATTATGCGAAGTGGACTCGTCTTCTTTTAAAAACATTTCCAAAATAAAGCTCAAGATTCCATATATTAGAACTGCATTATTGTTATTTTTGTTTGTTTATAATAAGCAAATAAATTAAATTATTATTTATTCAAAAGAGATTAATGTTTTCCAAATTAATTATTCTGCTTTTAAAATTTGTTCAACGCTTATAATGTGAAAGAATATTGGTACATAATATAAAAATATGTTTTTTAACTTATAAATTATAAATCACAAAGCATTTTTTTTGTATTTTTTTTTTAAAATGAAAACAAAAGTGAATTGAATTAAGAATATATGAAATACTTCAAAATATCAATTTTCTAGTGAAAAACAAAACATTGGAATAAAATTAACCTTTTTAATACAAACACAAATCTACGGCTTATTCATTTCTCTTTTTTTTTTAAATTTATGCAGCTCGGAAGTTTTAAGAATTACAAAAGTTTTATATTTTGTTGCAGATTAATCAGGTTCTCAATAACGTATAATTTTTTTCTTCTTTATAAATTTTTTTAAAAAGGTGCTGGCACATTATCGTAAAAAGTGGCTCATATCTCAAAACTTCCTTAAATTTTTTATTTGTGTTTATTTCTTAAATACTATAAGTTATGAGTAAGTGAATGAAGAGATAAACGTCGCATGACTCAGCTATTCGAAGGCTTTTTTCGACGGATCTCGTAATTTTTAACCATGGTCAAGTGACGAAGAAGAAAAATGTTTATGAGAAATACTTCGTAAGTATAATTTAAAGAGATTTTAATTTAGCTGGTCCTTTTTTTTTACGTTTCGTTCCATTCTTAAAATATTTTTGATTGCAATTTTATGAAATAAACCCGAATCACAGATATTCTTATTCTTTATGTTATTGAATTTTTTATTGCTTAATATTTTTCAGATTATTGATATTTCAGTTATTCAAGCATAGTATTAGCTTCAAAAACATGGTCCCCCCCCCCACAAAATTATGAAAATGCAATATGGATCGTGAATAAATACCAGTTTGGTTTCTTGGCACGAGTCATGCTAAGACCATTCTGATATAAAGTAGATCACAATTTACTGCAAAGTGGAACTAATTTATTATCATTATGCTATGCACCAAAAGTCTTTTTGGCGCGGTTTTGAGATAGCGCCTAATAAGATTTTAGTGCCCAGTAGTTTTCTGCCCAAGATTGTGGCCTAGCATTAACTTGACTTGCAAATTATTAAAAAGAATGTCTTATATAAATGTGGGAATCTAACCGAAATCTTCCGAAAAAGTTAGATTCTTCAGATGGCGGGATTTTTATTTGGCAGAGTGTGTGTCTAGGGGTTTTTTAGGATGCACGGGTTATAACTTTTAGAAATAAATTAGACAATATAGATTAAAGAAACTAAATTTATTATGAACTATAGGGGAGTATTTACACGGGGAATATTATACAGAAAGAAATTAAGACATGCAATCAATTAAAAGTACAGAGTAATATTAATATAGGAAAGATAGATAATTCCTTTTAGGAGAACGTTAACGATTAAATGAAACTCATTATTGGATGTGTAGGTGACTTACCGCCAGTTGTGGCGAAGAAACGCGGACGCGCTGATAAGATGCTTACTAGTCTGTAGATAGAGGGCCTCTGACGAAACCAAAACGAGTGAGCTTTTTAATAAGCACGCTAGATGGCGTTGCTATGGAATACTTTTTTTAATTAACATTGCCGTCCTCTGCAAAGGGATGATCTAACCTTTTACAAAAAAAAAGAGAAAGTTCTATGGGATATCCTACATAAATGCATATAAATATATAATCCTGACGAAAGTGTTTAATTACATACATTTTAAAAGAAGCAAAAAAGGTAAATTAAGCAAAACTGTACCTACTTTTTCATGGGAAAAAAATTGGTAAAATAAGAGTATTGGATTAAAAAAATAGAACAAGAGGAATTAAGAAATGTTGTATAAAAAGCAGAAAAAATATGGAAAATGGAATGTGTTTAAAATCAAAATCAGAAGTAAATAAAATAACAATAAAGAAAATTGCGAGTTTTCTACTATTTTTATCGAAGAAGGAAGGCTTGAAAATTCGTTAATCAGAAGTAAAATTGAAATAAAGTGGGTATTCGCAATTTGCTGCCTGTGAGAAAAGAATTATGCCTGATAGATTAACTATGGTGGCAGCGCAAATTTGCACCGTAAGATCCGCAGTAAAACATGTGGTTGTTAAACTTTTTTTTTAATCCTGTCTAAACAATTTTCATTTCTACTAATCACATCTCACATGACAGCCGAAATGAACAAAACCTTAAGAAACAAGAGAGAGAGAAAAAAAAAACAAAAAAAAAATATACTACGAATTCGGCAGTCATTTTAGTTCATTTAAATTGAAAGCGGAGCCTTCATATTCTTTTAAAAAAGATCCTGGTACTCACTCATCATGTTCGAATAAACGGCAGAAGAAAAAAGCTGCAATCTGGATAGCGAAAAGTAGCGAAATGGTTAAATTTAAAAGAAAATCAAATGAAATTCGTCTGAAATTAATAGGGTTACCACCATAAAAAGAAACTAATAAAAAATAGGATATACGTTATAAGGATGGCAACCACAGTACCAAACATTAAGAATCAAGGTAATTATATTGTAATGTTACCGCCCAATTTGGCAAATATCGACAAAAACTTGGCACGTAGCGTAGTGATATCAAATTAGACTTGCAATTCATACGCAGAATACAAATGATGTGTAACCTTGATCTATACATTGGCATAAAATCGAAAATAGTCATGGCGTGATAAAACGATTAAAGTATGCAAAAAGAGACATCAGTTTTTAGGCTAGAAATCTTTTAACTAAAAATCAAAATATTTTTTTTTTTTGTCTTGAAGTTTTTAATCTGTTTTATCAGATATTGACTATCTTTTCCCATGCCTGGAGGAAAAATTAGTTTTTCAGTTTGGGTATTACTAATATGAGATTTTACCTTTATTCATTTTTTTAAAACTTTCTTTTGCTGTAAAATCTTAGCGCGGAAATAGATTTGCTAAAGTGTCAAGTATTTTCTAGACTCATCCATTCCATTTATAAGTCTGGGAAGTTACTTCCTATTAAAAAAGAATTGATCCATTTCCCTCTGTAACTGGCGATTTTGCAAGAATATTTATTATTTTTTTTGTTCGAGAAATACACTCATGTCCATAAATTAAGGATAATTCAGAATCACTCAGAAATTGAACTCTAAAATAAAAATTTCACCTGTAGAATTATCACACACATCTTGGAAGAATAATATGCAAATTACAGGAAACCACCAGATGGCGCGGATAGTACGTCACAATGACGAGAGTGTAAGAGAGGGGTATATAAGAAATGGTGGCAAAGAAGTAAAATTGTTCACAAGTGCTTTAAAAGCCTTTCAGTGCAATAACCGCATAGTTAAGGCACAAAGGAAGCATTTGAATGATTTTTTACGTGGTAGAATTATCGGATGACTGGAATGTGGGCGTACCCAACTGGAAGTATCCGAGGAACTTGGAATCGCCAGAGTGTCATCTCCAGGCTTTGGCAACGATTCCAAGATGATGGTAATGTGAGTAGATGTTACAGAACAGGTCGCTCCCGAGTTACAACGCCGAATGAAGACCGGTATTTGGCAGTTACTGCCAAAAGAAACAGACGGAGCACGGCATCAGACCTATCTCGTCAGCTCTCTTCAGCTACCGGTACGACAGTTTCAAGGCAGACCGTGTACAGACTCTTAGGGCACATTGGTCTATATGCTCGTAGGCCTGTCAAATGTGTTCCCGTTACCGCAACTCACTATCGCCTGCGATTAACCTGGAGTAGAGAGCATGCATTGTGGACACCGCAACAGTGGTCTTGTGTGATGTTTTCCGACGAGTCCAGGTTTAGTTTGCAGTCTGATTCTCGCCGGACTTTCATATGGAGAGCGCCAGGTACCCGTTATCACCAAGAGAACACCATTGAACGACACCGTTACGGTGGTGCAGGATGGCTCGTTTGGGGAGGAATTATTCTTGTTCCAGAACTGACCTGCATGTTCAGTGTAACGATGACAGGCCACATCTATTCGGGATGTCATTCTGGAACAACATGTACGTTTGTTTCAGGGCGCCATGGGTGCTGAATTTCTGTTTATGGATGACAACGCTGTGCAAAACATTGTAGACGAATGCCTTCAATCGGAGGATATCACCCGTATGGATTGGCCAGCATACTCGCCGGACTTGAATCCAATAGAGCATGTGTGGAATTTGCTTGGCCGACGAATTGCAGCCCGTCAACCCCCTCCCACCTGTCTACCGGAACTTCGGAGGGCATTACTTGATGAGTGGTGTAATATTCCCCAAGATCAGATTGATAATTTGATACTCATAAGGCCTGTATTGCATCGTCCGGGAGACATACTCCGTGTTACTAACCATGCATCACCATACTAACCATGTTATACTGTTTTTTGTAAATGGGTTCTTTTTTGAAATTTGCTCCAGGAGTAAAAATCGCAATTTTTATTAATTATGTCAAACATATAGCATCTTTTTTGCTCTTTACCTTTTGTTTAATAAATAGACTTTACAAATAAGTCAAATTTGTTTTACTTCTGTCTCTTTCTTTGCCTGAACTTCATTTTCCTTAATTTATGGACATGAGTGTAGTTTCGTTGTATACTAATCGCCCAGATCAGGATTTTTGTGATTGAACAGTTGCTGCTGCTGTGATGAGTCATTACATATTTTCATGTCAAGTAAACGAGGTAATTATCATATCTGGACAGATGTTACCTATTAATAAGTAAATTCATTTGAATAAATATTGGCTATTTCTGTCCTCACTTTTCTTTTGGTTATTGGATTATTTGTAGCTTTGTTATAAATTTTCAGAAAATTGCATATTTTAGATGAGATTCAAGAGGGAAAAAATGCTTTATCTTTTGAAATACGTAGAAAGATTTTTCAGATTGTCCAGAAAAACTAAAAGAAATGAGTTATACAAATTTTCTTTCTTCTGTGGAATACGATATATGAGTTAATGAATTGCTACCAAGCATAAAATCTCATAATTCTTCGCTCATTTGCTTAAAGTTTTAAAGTATCTTCCTACATGAATTTTAAAGTTAATAAAAGTTTTCAAGTATCTTCTCCCATGAATAACTCAACATTATATTAAACAAGTAGGGAAATTATTAAATTCACGAAGGTCACGGATTTTTGTGCGTTGAATTTGTTTTGTCGCAATTTAATTTTAACTCCTGGTTTGATTATGGATTTGTGTATATTTATAATACACCAACTCGAAAAATGTCTTAAAATATAAAAACCAATTTAAATATAGTCTTAAGAGAACAAATTAATTCTTTTAAATCATTGAAAAACATTTAATTATTATTATTGCGAATTATTATTATTATTGCAAATATAAAGTCATCAAAGAGAAGTGAGTCTCGTAATAATTTTCATCATAGCTGGAAAAATTTAGTATGAATGTTAATTACCAAAGGAACTATAACGCTAAAATTAATTTAAGAGTATCGTTAATTAACTTGTAAAACAGAATTGTCTTTTTACAGTTGTCGTTTTTTTTTTTTGCAATTTTTTATTTTAAAGAAATAAAAATCAGATTGTGCAATTTCAATTGAAAGTTTCCGAGTTACTTGTACATAAAAAATGGGCAAAGTTCCGAATTTTTCGAAGATTTTGCACTTTATGATAGATAAATTGTTGTTACATTGTAAAGCTTAATTGAGAGAAATCGAAAAAAATTGTTATTAAGATGTTTTCAGAAAAAACGTGAATTACAAAGTATTAATTTTTTATATGTGAATTTTGCGTTTATTTAATACCCTAAACTCAAAATTTTAAATAATGCTTTCTGATTGTTCAGAAAATGCTCATAGCCACAAGCGTGTAATTAGGGACCGTTTTATGTTAAGGGGGCATATACTCGTTTTTAAATTGTTATTATCGTTCCACTTATCACTACTTTTGTATCGTTTATTGTATTTGTATTAAAATCATTTTTCCTACAATGAAATTTTTTTTTTCCAAAAAAGTCACTTATGTTAATTTATTAGTTAACTGTGATTGAAGAGTATACTCGTCGTGGGAAGTTACTGAATTGTGTCATGTCGAGTATACTCGTCATGGAGAAGTTTCTGAATTTTGTGTCATGTCGAGTATACTCGTCTTGGAGAAGTTGCAGGATTTTGTGTCATGCCGAGTATACTCGTCATGAAGAAGTTGCTGGATTTTGTGTCATGCCGAGTATACATGTCATGGAGAAGTTGCAGGATTTTGTGTCATGTCGAGTATACTCGTCAAGGGCAAGTTGCAGGATTTTGTGTCACGTGGAGAATACTCGCCTTGCGTAAATAGTAGTGATCGTTGACTATTTAAGTTGTAATTTTTCAGAAAAAGAAAACATATTCTCAAATTCCAAGATGTTTAAAATGTTTTGAGGCCAGACCGGAGTAAAATAAACAAAAAGTATGAAAAATTTAAGATGAACTCATGCGTCCCCTCATGCACCGGCTGAAGCAGCTTATGAGTTCGCATAACGAATATATTTATGTGGGATGATAACCTTTTTTAGGTGTTAACCTAAAAGGAGCACAGGCAAAAGACAAAAAATTTGATTTCTACTAATTTTTTTTAAAATTCCTACATTCATATGTATTTAATTTTTCTTGTGTTTCTCGGGTAATATGTATGTAATATATGTTTGTGTTTACCAAATAAATAAGTATTAGTAATTAAATTGCCAATTTTATAAAATAAACCCATCGTTTTGATCCAATGTTTTAACAGCTACACTATGTGATTAGAGCATTTCCTAACATAATTTAGTTTTGACTGTGTCCTTGCGAAGTGTGCTAAATTTCATGAATGCCTCAAAGTGAAACATTAAAAGGTAGGCTTTGTGTTTTCTTTTATTTGCCTATAAATAGCATTTAATAATTAATTATGTACTAGAAAATTTTTATTTCCAGTTTTTTACGTGTATTCATCGTTCTAGCAGTTTTAGGGTATTAAAGAAAATAAAAAGCGAGGTAGAAATTTAATCTTAAACTTAAAATTTTTTTTTTTGCTTAAAGAAATGTAATACAAGGAAAAGAAACTTGGGTGTTCAATTCTCTCCACTGCAGACGTTGGGATGGAACATTAAATGTATTATTTCCGTTATTAAATAAAAATGAGTGATACTTCAAACTACGAATATTATACCGGATGTCTCTTGTATTATACCGGATATCTCTTATAATATACCGGATATCTCTATATAAATACCAGATACCCACAAAATAAGAATATTTTTTATTTGGAAATTTCTGATTTCTCATTGAACAGAGAGTTTTATAGAGCAAAATTTCCATCCCGATAATAACATAACGCTTTTCTTAATTAGTTTTTATTGTAAAATGAAACAAGTACAAGAAAAAAGAATTGTCTACCACAGAGGAAAAAAAATTCTTAATGTCTCTTGATTTTTCAGTAATTGAATGCACTAATGTGCGCACCACATTTGAACCAATTTTTTTATATGGAGCTGTAACTTTTCCCCTCATTGTTGTTGTTTCTAATGCCACCTGTCTGATGGTGTCAGATCGAGACCCACGAAATTCATCGTGGCAAGGGGCTAGGTGTACGCATGTCGTTAGCTTTTTAGCATTTGAGCACCGTGCAGGTAATAGTACGATTTGGCTCGGTTCATGCACGATAGATGGCGACACCACCTATCTCCAATTCCACAATTTAGGCATGGAACTGGAGGTGAGGGAAATATTCTCCCGCCCCCTGCACCCGTGGTTGTTGCTACGACCGCCCACAAGACTTACGGACCCACTTATTTAAAGAGCACGTGCTCCGTGTGTACTCGGAGGGTATTTGGTGACATCGGGCAACGAACATAGGCCTTTCGGTCTGGCGTCCATTGCTCTAACCACTAGGCTACCCCGGCCTTCTTTTTTCTCATTAATTTAGGGAATTAAAAAATTTTTTGAACAGATATTGGTTTGTAGTCCATACTTTATTAATTTATTGTTATTATCAGAGCTTCAAACCAGAACTGAACCGAAAACCCGAAAAAACCATTATTCTGGTCGGAATGAAAAGTGGAACAGAACCGAAAAAAAATATTGGCTTATTTCTGTCCGATATATCTTCAGTCATTTTGTTATTGTAACCAGCTTTTCAATATTTTGTAATTGGACGTCAACCATATAATTATCATTACATGTTCATCTCTTCTCGACCTCCTGCTTTGATGTTCACTTGTATTTTTCTGTTTCACTTTCGCATGAAACTACTTGTAATCTTCTAAATTTTGATAAAATTGCATTTTTTTTGTGTATGATAGAAATATATTTTCAGTACAAATAAGAATATGCATAAAATAAAATTATTCATTCGGAACTGAACCGAAAACCGTTATTTTTGATGTAACAAGCGGAACTGAAATAATATATATATTTTTTTAGCTGAAAACAAAACAGTTGCGGTTCGGAGCCCTGATTATTATGAAAAACTCTTGTATTATGGTCTTTACATCAATGTAAAATAACTAATTTTGCTTGTATGTATTCGTTCATTAAAAAACATTTAAAAGTAAAAAATAAAAAATATTTTACCTGGGATTCTTCAAAGAATAGGAGTTGTTTTTATTTAAGGAAACTAAGAAATGTGTTTTTATCTTTTTCAACACAAATGATCTTCATAAGGCCTCATGAAAACTTTTAAAAAGGAAACAACACACAAAAATCAGTAAAATATTTAGCCAAGGGTACATACTCAAGAGAATTGTATCATATCATTTCTGTGTGATGAAATAAAATCAATTTTCAATTATTTCTAACAAATACCAAGAAAAAAAATTCTTATTTGTTTAAAGAACGTATATCTGTCGGGTGTATAGTTATGAAATCGACATCTGTACTTCAAATATCAATATAATCTGACGAAGCTGTCTTAAGAGGGGTCCTGCACATGAATTTTCGAAAAATTATCGTTTACTATTTTATATTTTCTAAAAGTTCAAATATTTCTGTTTAAAATGTATATGTTATAAGGAAATGCGATAATTAGAAGTATTTTTATTTATTTTCTAAATTAAGCTACTCCTTGATGCGCATCAAATGAGCTCTGCTAGGAACACCTGTGTTTCCCCTTGCATTAGTTTCTGATGAGCGCGAATCCATTAGATGTTCAAGTGGAAAAATGTATTGGGCTTTTTCAAAAGTGTATGCGTACACGTCTTTTGGATTTTTTAAGCAAAAACAGAGCAAAAAAAAGTTAAGTGATGGAAAAAGCCTAACTGGTCGTAATGACTCACCGACATTTTAGTATAAAAAATTCAAAGATATTATGGTATGGCTATTAAAAATAATATCAATGATCTACACAGCATGGAAACCGCTGTTTGGGCTGTTTATTTTCATCCTCTATCTTCAAACGAGAGCCCTCAACAAGGGGAAGAAGCTGAATGTAACGAAAGGCACTATGATCACAAACACATACACACGTACCACATACAATAATAGATTAAATGAAGGCACTTTTTTTTTAGAGATCTAGGTTGATCCTATGTTATTAAGAAAATGTTTATATGGAAAGACTCAGAACTCAAATGAGTCAGTTAATAACACCATATGGTCAGTGATTCTAAGAACTGCACTTGTGGAATTAAAATCTTTAAAATTAGGGGTAAATAGGGCTATATTGCACAGTTCAATATGAGTCATGTAGCAAGATTCATAATCTCAAAACATCGAGTAATTGAATCAAGCTATAACTGTGCGCCATGCTTCAAAAAATTAGATGCACGTAGGATTCGTATAGCCCAACGAAAGCATCTTGAGATCCCAAAAAAAGGCAAAATTGTTAAAAAAAAGGAAAAAAAAAAGAAAATTAGAACAATCTTTTGTAGGAGCCTAGGGTAAAGAAAAAGCTTCATATATATATATATATATATATATATGCTCTGTAAAGTACTAAAAAGAGTAAATTCTCAACAAGTTACAAGCCTGTTTTCACAAAATGTGATATTTTTCAATTTATGTACCTTTTTCCTCAAAAACTACTCTTATTATATAATCCTCAAAATTTTAATGAACGTACTTTTAACATGTTTACACATTTTAATGAAAGAATTAGATATTTCTAGCAAACCTTTTTAAATAAGACTTTTTAAAACTAAATTTTAGGGAAAAATTGGACATTTTTTAAAAAACTTCATAATTATTTTAATTTTTAACAAAAAGACAAAATACTTCGTTAAAGTTTTATTGATGGTACACATAACCTGCTGTAAAAACTTTATCCTTGAGAAGGAAGTAGTTTCTGAGAAAAAGGTACGTAATTTATAACATGAGCTTCTATGGACGTGCCAGACCCAGACAAAGCAAAACCAGTCCACACAAATCTGAGTACTTTCAATTGCTAAAGTATTCCTTTTATTCAAGACATGTTTTGACCTTAGAACAAAACTGACACAAATGTTTAAAAATAAATTCGAAAAAAATCTTTAGAAATGTTTGAATCGCTAACAGGAGATTTTTTGTATATAAGAAAAGGACGAAAGAATACAAATTGAAAATTTAAAAAATGTGATATATTGAAATTAAATACGTAATCTATTTTTTTTTTCAGTTGTTTTAGTTTTTCTTATGAAAATTCGAAATGTGTTTTTGATGTGATCATAGTGCAATAAATAAGATTTCTCTCCTTGCATTTTAAAATGAAAACTATATAAAATCAAGTTTTTAATTACTGAAACTAGTAAAAAGATTTTTTTTTATATCCATATCTTATTTTTCTACCCATTTTAAATCTGATTTTTTTTTTATATCTATATCTTATTTTTCTACCCATTTTAAATCTGATTTTTTTTTATATCTATATCTTATTTTTCTACCCATTTTAAATCTGTGGAAATTTTACAGGTCTTTTGTTATTAACACAATGCAAAAAAAAAAAATGCAAAAGGAATTGATATAAAAAATTTATCTGCTTTAGATAAAATGCAAAAGAGAGAGAGAGAGTGAATACTGTCTTATTAAAAAAATATGACGTCTTAATTTATCCTAAATTGTAACGCGTGCTTTGATTTGTTTGATATGTCTGTGGGAATTTCAAAAATAATTTTAAACTTAAAAGCATTTGTTACTTTCAAATGTGTTAACTTTTCAAGTAGAAGTTAAATATTTAGATTTTTAATTTGGTTTCTATTTTTATTTTTGTTCTTATATATTCAATCAAACTAGCAATAAAGAATAATAAAAGCTATAATATACCTGATTTTCAGGACAATAATTTAACTCTTGCTCAAACTTATCAAACTATTATTTTATAACTCGGATCTTATCCATTTTAAGTTTGCCGAAACATAAATTTAAAAAAAAAAGGTACGACAAAATATGGAACGAAGACGAAATTCGCGTCCTAATAGCGCTTTTCTTCCACTACGTGAAAAACGCCCTAAAAACATTTGAATCGTTGATTCTACTTTAAACTGCACTTGAAAATTCTGACATATTTGACATAACCTGCTTCACAAGCATTTCAGACCATTTTATTCTTATATTAAGAATTTTTTTTTAACTTTTTAGTTCGATTCAGTATAAAAGCGTGTTTTTTAGTTTTTTAAAACTATAATTTATTTTTAATTTTTTTAGTTTGTACTACATTAAAAGCGTGTTTTTTAATTTTTTTAAACTATCATTTATTCATTGTTGACTTTATCCTTGAGTTTGATATTTGAAGCTGGAATTACGTGGCTGTGGAATTAGTCTTGCTCTTCAATGGATATTAATTAACGGGTCTGAAGTCTATTTATTCTCTCCGCTTACGGGGCCTCGAATGAGTCCCGTATCGTTATTTTAGATTCCGTCTCTATAGAACAGGTGAAACAAATAAAAGTGTGTTCTGAAGAAAAAGTTCGAATTAAAATTTTTTTTAATGTACCATGTTTTTATACGGACTAAAAATTATAAAATTCCTCCTTTTCGTTTTTCCCCCACATTTTCATGCATTGTCATCCACTTCTGAGATATGGTCCAAATTTCAAGTCTCTAGCTCATCGGAAAGTCACACTGTTTAAAATCAATTACAAAATCCACCCGGACAGACATTCAAGAAAGCGAGTTAATAAAAACATGGTAATATTAAGTGTCAATCGTTTTTTCACCTTTTAAACGTATTGCTATATTGTTGATTCGTATCATTACTTCTAAACGTATTGCTTTATAAAAATAAAAAAATATTTAGCAGTTAGAACGTAAATTATTTTTTTGACATTCCCGAGCCTTTTTTTATTTTAATTTTCAGAAAAATGTTTATATTATGGTTAGAAATTGTTAACACACACCAACTCTCCACTTTCTCACATAAAGAACACTTTTTCTGATTGTTTTATTGCTATTAACCGCAAGTGTATTTTATACTTGCTTATAATTAGCTTTAAATTCAAAACATTCGCCTTAGGGTTACACCTTATTCTTTTAGTCGCTAAATCTGAAATTAGTCGCCAAATCTGGAAATGGTATATGGAATTAGTCGCCAAATTTAAAAATGGTATATGCGATAAGTCAACAAATCTGGAAGTGGTATATGGAATTGTCGCCAAATCTGATTATCCTTATTCCTGACGATCCTGAAAGGGACAATGGAACAAAATTATGAAATTATTGTATTGTCATCGGTCCTTGACAAGTGTGAAAAATTGCGAATTAATTTGACCTTTTAAAGTGGGTAAAAATCGAGTTCCAAGATTCCGTTACATGCAAGTGAAACTTATAAAAGCGTGTTAATAAAAACAAGAGACAACCTCATACATTTTACTTGCTTGCTATCGAAATAAA
The DNA here is from genome assembly GCA_019973975.1 of Trichonephila clavata. NCBI lineage: Eukaryota > Metazoa > Arthropoda > Arachnida > Araneae > Nephilidae > Trichonephila > Trichonephila clavata. The sequence continues at coordinate 20,717 of BMAO01030465.1, forward strand.
TATGCGATAATGAACGTTTTGTTTACTTATTTCTTTTTGAAATTGTATAGTTAGAAAAGGACTTATATTCTTTTTCTTTTGTTAGTTATTTTAAATTTCGTTATCAATTTTATTTTCTATATTTGCACTCTTTCATATATTTTTGTAATCTCAAAATGGTTCGGGTGCAAAATTTGATAACTAAATCGCTATCATTTGAATGTAGCTTGATCAAGGGCCTATTAAGAAAGTAGGAAGTTGTTGATTATTGCTTTTATTATTTTTGATCATAACATACCTGATCTTATTAAGCGAAAAAGAATTTATAGCTAAAGACCACCTAATAGTATAGATTTGTAAATATTTCGTCAAAATATAATTTTTAAAAAGAATATATTTTACAGGATTTGTTTATTAATTTCCTTATAAATATTGCACATTTAGAGTATATTGATGAGATTCTCATAATTTATCAGCTTGTTTCTCTCTCCTTAATATTATATATATTTGTTTACTGAAATAAAAAATGCAAAGAAACAAAAAAAGTTCAAATATAATGAATGAACGATATAGATCTGAACAAAAGTTCAAAAAGCAACTAAGTATAAGATCTGAGCTTAGTATTATTTGTTAAATCTAATAAATAGTTTTGCAGTGAGTGGGGAGAGATATCGAATAGTTGCTCATGCTGTCATAAATAAGAAAAAGATACTTTCTTTATCTAGACATAAACTACATTTTCAGTTTTTGTTATTGTTGCCCATAGAGTGCACAACAATCAATGCAAACAGAAAATTTGTTATCAAGAAAGTCATTTATAGTTTTGAATCTGGCAGTATAGATTTATTTATCATTTTCTAGAATATTGCAATAGATTTTGTTCAGTATACAAATGTTGTAGCTTGAATACGAATTAGAATTGTTTAATTGATTGTAATTAACAGTGCATCCCCACAATAAGATACTTTGAAGAAGGTAAATTGCATTTGTTTCTAATAGTCACTATTATCTAATCATATGACTGATATTAACGTTTTATTATAATTAATTATTTGTTTGATTTTCTAAAGACAGTATATAAAATTAAAGGATTTGACTAATATCGTAAGTACATAAATTAATCCCAAAATTGGGAATATTTCTAAGAAATGTGAATGCGTTTTATGTTTTTTTTCCTCCCACTTGGGCGACAGAGATATCTCGATCAAGGTTGTCAAATTCAAAGGCTAACTTGGGCTAAATAAACAAGGTTTAGGTGGGCCTCAAAAACAATCAATATTCATATAGAAACGTAGGTTCTTTTTTTCTCCTAATCGTGGTATATTCAAAATAAATGTATTTATTTTGTTTAATAATATATGTAAATTTTTTTAAAAAATAAAACGTTTAGTGGTTTCTATCTCTCTCATTTTTATGCAATGGTTTGTAATTATATTATGCATTATTTTGTGCTGATATATTGGCCGGTGCGCAAAAATGTTCGTTACGGGCCACATGCAGCACACTAGTTTGACTCCCCTGATCTAGATGAAGTCCATAAACTCGTGGAGACCATGAACCGTGGAGTAATGTACATCCCCGCGACCCCAAATCGCGAGGATTCTAGGGGGCCCAAAACCTGACTGATCCTTTGTAAGATCCGGTTTGGGGCCCAAAACCTGACTTTGCTGGGAGGCCCTAATATTCTCCGTTACGCCATTGCCTGTGCGTTTTTAAACAATGAAGTACTATAGCAGGTCTTCATATACCACGAGCAGCTGGTTGTTATGGCAACCATTGCAAGCTATCATGTTTTCTGTTGTGTTATTTTATATTTAAAACATATAATAAACAAATAATAAACATATTATTTTTTAGTAATAAGAAGTTAGTAATAAAATTTTTAAAGTGCTTAGGAGATAGCATAGTTTTTATTTAGAATTTTCATAATTTTATTTTATAACATAATTTATATTTGGATATTCCTCTGATTGAATTAACGTCAGAGAGATCGTAAAAAAATTGGCTTATGTATCATACAATTTCATTGTATTGTATTTGATTAAAAGCCTCAAAAAAGCATGTTGAAGTACCTGTACAAAGCATGGAAGTCACTTTTAATGTTTTCAAAGTCTGCTGCAAAGTTTATTTTTTTATTTAAATTTCTGTCTTCAGTCCAATTTAACAGGTTTGAAAAATTCCAATTCTATTAATTTTTTATTGACTTTTTTGTTTTTTACGGAACCCACAAAATAAGGAATTTTAAATGCTAAATCCAAATACTTACATTCTCGTTAGAGTAAAATCATGTAAAAAGAGTTTCAAGTATCCCGGACATCCTGTTCATTAGCAAAAAAAAAAAAAAAAAAAAAAAATTTTTACATTTGTAAAATAATGAGTGATAATTTTATTTTTTTATCATTCAATGGACACATATTTTTTTGTTTGGCAAATGCTGATTCCAAGCATTTTAAGGTGGTAGACGAGTAGGGGCTGAAAAATGTACGTTGCAATCACTAAAAAGAATAAAATTCGGAAATTATTATTTGAGGTGGTTCACAGTTCATCATGTAAACGTTTCCTATTTGTTTTTATTATGAAATAAGAAAGAAAGACATCAAAGTCTGAAAATGAATAATTTTCGGTGCATACTGTTTAATTATTTTACCTTTGCTAACTAACTGTTGTATTTTCGAACTAGATATAATTAATTATTGTTAAATTATTTCAGCTCTAATAGACTATTTCCTTCATTATTTTAAAGCTAATCTGTTGTATATTTATTCTGTCAACCTGTTAATTTCTGTTTTTCTTTACTCATTATAAGCTATATCTTTTGAAATAAATCTATGGGTATTTCGAAATAAATGCATTTCTGGTATGTTCGGTACACTTCCATAGCTTCCACGTAGTATTTTTTTTATCTGTTATGTTTAAGATNTAAATTTCTCTTATATATATATATATATATATATATATATATATATATATATATATATATAGCAGTAAATAATTCAAAGAAGACTAATAAATCCCAAGCATCCTAGATCAGACCGGAAGAACCAAGAACATGGAACCATGACAAACCAAAAAAATGTATCTAGCGGGGAAAACTATTATGATTTCTCAAGCTGTCACTGGTTTAGGACAGTGAAACAGGATTAAACATTGTTTTTTGAGATCTCAACCTTCTCCTGCAGCAGAAATTGTTTCTACATAGTAGTTTCCCGTATAAACTAAGGCAAAAGCCTAAAACCCACGTGGGTGAATATAACAGCAATAGAATAGAAATTGCAATATTAAATTACCATAGGAATCCGGAAGAAATAGACAAATATAAATATGTATAAACAAAAATATTTGCAAGAGAGGTTAATAATGAATATAACCATAATTAACAATAATGTAAATGAGCAAAGAAACTCTAATCTTACCCGATGTATACAGATTCCACAATGAACTGACTCACTGCATCAAAAAAACACAGCAATACTAAGAATAAAGGCGCCATCTATGTATATTTATAGTAACTAAACTTAATATAAGCATATATCAAGAATATTATATACTATAGACTAAATATATTAAGAAATATAACAATAAAATTATATACTATAAAATAAATAGAAATGAATACTTAAAATAAAAATAATTAAATAGCTATAACTTTGATGACATATATTTATAAATAAAATTAGCTGGATAGTTATAGTCTAGGCAACTTTGAAAAGAATTTTTTATAATTATTAATTCTCAATACTTCTTCAGATACTAAATCATTATTTCTTTTTATATAGTTTAAAATGATATTTCTAAAAATTGAAATGTGAAGGGTACTATTCCAATATGGCATTTTTATAACATTAAAATCAAAAGAGTCTCTTTTATCAAAAATATTACTTTTTAGCATATTATTTTCAACTTTTAATTCTAGATCAAGGAAATTTGCTGACTCTATATTGCAATTGGTTTTTAATAGTATGTTACTGGGACCAAGTGGAAAACGCCCTCCGGAGTAAACAATGCTCAGGTTGTAATAATTAGACGCAATGAAGATAGTATACGCACATTTGGTTTGCTGAGAGTATCCTCCAGACAATGAATTGAGGTAAACCTACTTGTTGAGCTATCGCTCGAGTACTTATTCTTGGACTGTCTTCTACCAGACGTAAGACAGGGTCCTCGTAGCCAGGTGTCCTTGTCATTCATTGTAGATTTATTGTAGCTATTGTTAAAGAACCAGTCTCACGTAACTTTCTGATCAAACTTGCGAAGGTCGTGTGATGTGCAACACGACTGTTCGGGTTACACTCCAGGTACAAACGACGATTACAATCCGTAGCTACTTACACGATCAGCATATTGACCCATTCCTCGTTTGGATACGAGTTCATCCCACTATCTTGGGAAAATAGGTCTTAAATGACGACTTTCAACAGTATCGGTGTTCTTTCCGTTCAGCTCCATGTACCAAGACTGCTGGGAGGAATGTTTCGAAACGTAAGGAATCCCATGTAGCTCCACTATCAGACGACTTCTGTTCGTAATTTCGAACACATGTTATAGTGCAACCTTTCAATAAAGTTTCCTATCCCATTAATGTGTTGCTGTTTCTGTTCTTTTTCTCTACTTCTTTGCTCCATAGCTCACAACTACGGCATTTGCGACCCTACATTCCTATTTGATTTCGAGTCATCTCTGTATCCCATACATATCCTGCTAATTTTGTCATCTGGTAGCTAATCACCTGTATCATATACAGGGTGGTTCTGAATTCATGGCACAAACTTTAAGGGTAGGTACAGAAAATTGTAACAATAATTTATTGTTAGGTGAGGCACTAACACAAAAAATAAGAGACGAAAGGAGAGACAAAATGTTTATTGAAAGCGTCGTTGAAAAGTTTAATGTATAGAATAACTGTTCACAACTGGTCAGCACATGAGCTATGAAGTCCAACTGCAGGGCACGTTGCTGTACAACCCACTGACAGTTGGCAATTAAAAAAGAATTTTCAGCTTTTTGTCGTATAAAACACAATTTTTTCTATTATTCTTGATATTTAAAACATTTCACTGATATGTTTGCTACTCATTTGAAATAAAATTTTCTGAAAATGACGAATTTTTCAAAAATTTCACTGTGTTTTTAAATTATTTTAAATATAAAAAATCTGGCTTTGCATAAAATCTCAGGAATTTTCGGAAAGAAGTTGGATTTTTATCTTTAACAGGTTTTGCAAAATATTTTAATTCAACTTCCCCCTAACCTTTTTGAAACTTATATATATATATATATGTATGTAATAAGTCGATGGAATGGTATTTCTAATATGGTCGCTAATTTTGATTGAGGTTTTATTTTTGATGACATTGACGAGACAGTCCTTGTTGTAGTAAAATCAGTTTATTGTACTTTTAACACATAGCGTTTCACTTAAAAAGAAGCAGACAAGAGACACAAAACACAAACCAAGCTGCAGCCGATTACATGACGAAAGAAAAAACAGAAGGGAAAGACGGTGTCCAGGAATCTCGGCGTATATATAGTCGGCTCAAATCACATGATCTGAGTGGGTGGATAGATGTTGTTCAAAATACTCTCATTACGTGGCTAGAAAGTTTATTAATCTAACTTGGGCCCTGAAGGGATGGACCATAGGTAATTAAAAGTTGTTAAGAATAATTAATGGAGGTTATTACACACACACACATATATATATATATAAACTATCTCTATTCACACTTACGATTTTGAGGATTTATTTAATTCCACAGATATTGGGGACATGGTTAAAATTGTCAAATTAGCCTATAACAAATATTATTTGAATAAACTAATTAAGTATGATAAATATATTTCTATTATTCATCCAGTACTAAATGAAAATTATATTTTTCACAATAACTCTTATTATCAGCAAATAAAGGTCTTCCACAAGGAGAACCTGCTAGTAACTATTTAGCCAATATTTATTTGCACTATTATGAATATAATAGCATTAGTTTCTATTCTTGTAACTTTTTTAGATACATAGATGACTTAATCATCTTTAGTAATACAGTAAATTATGTTCCTAGTTTTAAATATTATCCACAATATCTGAAATGATTAAAAACCAATTATAATAATGAGTCTGCAAACTTTTTAGACTTACAATTAAATGTTAAGAATATATTCTACTAATTAGTAATATTTTTGATGAAAGAGATTTTGATTTTATAATTATTAAAATGCCTTTTTTGGGAAGTAACCTACACCTATCAATTTTTAGAATTATTATCTTAAATTTCATAAAAAGAAACAACAATTTAGTCACAGATAATGATGTTAAACACACAAACAAATTATAAGCTGTTCTGCAATAATTGCCCGGATTACAACTATCCAAGTAAATTCCTTTTTAAATATATTTCTAAGTTATCTCTCTAATGAATTAAATTCATGTGACGTCACGATCACGTGAAAACTGTGTCACGTGATTACGCTGCGGTTTGTTTACTACTATCACTAAGACTATTTTGCTATCGCAGTTTCACATTGTACTTTTAAAAATGTCTCATTTTGCTAAAATGGTTGCTCAATCAATAAATGAAAATATGATTGAGGTAAAAAATCACATTGTTTCATATACCAGTGTAAAATATGAGTGTTTTGAAAGCATGTTGAAACGTGAGGATTATAAACCATCTCCTCACTGTTTATTATGTATGCAAATACTTTGAAGAATATTTTCAATACCGACGCCAGCTTAAACCAAGCTTTATTCTCACTATTTTTGTCTTCAGAAAAGAAACCTCTTTAAAAAGGATTTTGGAGAGATATAGACTTTCACAAGCATGTAAATACTTCAAGGCAAATTTTTGTTTATTTTAAATAAAATTATACAGAGAACATACATAAGAAAGTAAAATATGTTAGTTAACTTAAGCAAATTTTTGTTTATTTTAAATGAAGTTATATTGAGAACATATAATAATTAACTCAAGTTTTACTTATTTTACGCATCTTCAGAGTAGTAACAGAGGTACTTAAGTATTTAATTATCTAAAATTAGAACACAAGAATCTGATATGTAACCATAAATTTCATATCAAAAACAAGTATTTTTTTAAACTTATTTTACTTTATAATTTTACAATATTACTGGGAAAAAGAAAAAAAAAACATTTTTGAGAAGTATTCACTACAAAAATGGAAAAATATCTTAATTTACTACAGATTCATAAATGTTTACACTAAATGATGAATCAAGTACCACTTGCGCAAACATTAGAAATCAAAATGATCATTTACCATTTGTAAAATTACACGTAAAAAAATTGTGCAGCATTTTGAAAGTCTTTATTCGCTGCACTATTTCAGGCAAAAGATATAATTTATCAAGAATTGAATTACAAATATGGTAAAAAATTAAGGCATAAAGTTTTAAAACTAAAATGTGTATAATAGAATAAATTTGCGTCTATATATTGAAAATAAAAGTCTTGCTCACAACCACATGATCAAAATAAAATAGTCATTTTTGAATCCATAGTTCTTTTACAAAAAAATAAAAATTGTAATATATTTGTGTGGTATTGATTAACATATCTGTTTTTCAGAGTTTGACTGTGTGGTATAAACCTATCACAGAGAGAGATGTGCACATTTTTTTTACTATTTATAATAAATATGCATTTATATTGGTGTTTGCACAATATGTAGAAGATTTATCATTATAGATTAAATTTATTTTGTATCATTATATTTATTTTTACATAAATATAAAAGTCTAAAAGACTCGTGTATATTGACATTCTCCTGCTTATGTCCTGAATAAATTTGTTTCATGAGTTTCTTATCAATATTGACCCAAGAAAAGTATTTGGATCAATTTTATATTTATTGTGAAGAGAAATACAGAAAATCTTTTTCAAAATTATTGTTAAATGGTTAATTGGTCAAAATCACTGATATTTTTGAGATAAGATTGTCCTGATAAAACAATGCTATAATTAGTTAATTAACTTTCTTGTAAGTAGTAGAAACTGTGATTTTGATTTGAATGGAACTCAATTTATTCATAATAAATTTTGGTAACTTGTTGATGTAATAGTGATTTTAATCTTTATTAATATATTTTCAAACGTTTAATTTCAGAGAGAATTCTATATCTTTTTTTTTCTGATGTTGTTTAACTTCCATTTTTTTAAAGTATAAATAAAATTATATGTAAAGGGATACTTTTCATTCATATTATATATATATATTGTGTTGAATTTCTTCTATCTTATTTGCAATCCTTGTGTTGTAAAAATAAAATACATTTTCATCAACAGATAAATATAATGGATATTGTTTATCAATATGAGATAAACAATAGCTTAAAGAAGTAAATTTTTAAAAAATTTTTTACAAGTTTAACTTATATTTTGGAGGCATCTACTGTTTATAGATAAATCATACTATTATTTTTTATAAATTATATGTAACTCAATAAGATGAAAAATATATTTAAGACTAAAGATAATTAAATTGAATTTCTGATAATTATTGCACCTTTTCTGATGAAACATTCCCTTAATATTGTATAATAATTTTTAAAAAGTAGATCAACATGTTAAAGGCACTTTATACAAAGACAATTAAAAAAAAGTATTCAATTTGTCATAAAAAATTGTAATGCAAACTCTCTTTTAATATAGTTCGTACTAGCATTATTAACATTAATTTGTGATCCAAGTGTCGCATACCCATGCATTATATTTAGTAACCCAGATATAAAAATGCAATTTCCAATAGAAAACTATTCAGTTCTGCAAAACATTGTACTAACGAGTAAAATTACAAACACATGTTTATTTAGTGCATTTTTTTTTTCAGAAAAGTTAAAATTTTTTGCAATTTCTTTTTCGATGCTTAATATAACTAGGTCATTTAAGCATTCTGTAACATGCATGACTGAAGGTAACACTTTATTAATTTTAATGTTCTTAAAGAGCACTTGCTATAGTGACTGTAACTTAGAGAAAAGTATTAAAACAGTTAATACATGTAGAAATAACTCATTATAATCATTTAGTTAATTATTAGCCCTGATTATGTACTTCATATGCAATTAAATAACCCATAATAATGGATAATCACATTACAATGAAATATATCCTGAAAATTATATATTAATATGAATCATTTCTTTAACTAAAAAATGAAATTGTATTTTCTTTTATTACTTTTGACAATCATTTCTAAAAAAAAATTCCAAGCATTTTTAAAGAATAATTACTAAGTAAATCAGACAGTCAAAGATGGAGAATGTTATTTTATTAGAAACATTTCAAATATCTTTAAATGGTCCATAATATTGCAAAACACATACAGTATTTATGTGCAAATACATTGTAAAAATAAAATTCATTTTCATCCAGTAACTGTTCCACAGTAAAATAAAATATTCATTCGAATTTTAAGTGTAGGTAGGCAAACTTGATGTAAATATAGTGTTAAAAAAATTCATTTTCATCACAGGATGACCATATCAACTCTAATATTTTATGTATAAAATGGGGGAAAAAAGGCGATGGAAAAAAATACACTTTTACCAAAAGATAATTATCTACATTTATCTAAAACTTTCATATTACCTAATATTCTATATACACAGGCTTCAAGAAACAAACGTTTTTGCAAGTTTAGCATGTACTTAAAAGAAATAAGATAACAACAAATCATCAAATTAAATATGATCATTTCTAAAAATTGTTGCCTTTTGCGATGGTATCATTCCCCTTAAGAATATTTTATTTTAATTTAAAGAAAGAAATGACATAAATTTTTAACAGTAAAGAATAATTATTAATAATTTAGAAATCAATAATTTGTGAAATGTAAAAATCAAAGAAAAATTTATTTTATTTTTGTAAACATTCCTTTCACAAATTATCATCAAATTGTTTTACTTCAGAATAAATATTTTCTCTTGACTTTGAATTATGAATTAAAATTATAAACAGACATTTTTTTATATTATATACACTTAACTGACACTGTATTTGATAATAATAGTGAGTTCTTTTTAAGGAAATGATACAATTGTTATTCGATAGGTCAAACAGTTTGAAGTTTTTTTATAAGAAGTTGTATTGATCCTATATACTGTAAGCCATTCTTGCGCAAAAATATATAATTAATAACTACTCAATTAATTAAGAATTAAAATTACTATTCGATGTGTACCAGGTGCTAGATTCCAACCTAAATAAATATACCAGCTAACACTATTTGAAGCTGACGAATACCTAATTAGATAAATAAATTAGAATAAAACAAAAATTATATCAAAGAGTTGTTGAGAGTTTTTCCTTACAAATATATACACTAGAATAATGCATAAAATACAATGATATCATATATTTTAATTAGATAAAATTAGTGCACAATAATGTCAACAACTTACGTATACGTTCTATCACGGTAATAAATAACGCGTGCAAATGTTCCCACGGTTGTCACGTGATTCCCCGCTTGGTTCCAGTCAGTCGCGAATTTCCTCCATTCTTCCTTTTTAATGTTTAAATATTTTCTTTGTTTTTTCTCCTATTTTTATTATTTTCAATGTTTTTATTTGCTTAGTTTAATTACAATAAAACTATCTAGGTGGCGCCACTAATATTTGTTTCTGTTTGCCACCAATTTTAAACTCGTCATTTAGCGTTGTTGCTCGACAATATACTGGGTCTTATTCTTCTCTTGTGGATTGCATTTTTTTCATGTAAGTTTTTTCATTGTTTTTCCTTTTCAAAATTATTTTTTATTTTCATGTTTTTAATAATCATTTCCTTTCATATTTTATATTAATTTAATTTATATAATTTTTCTGTCGGTTGCAAATTTCACGTGGTTGGTTTTAGGCTTAACTTTTCAATATGGTTTCGTTTTGCTATTATGTCGAAAATTTCTCTGTACGGGAAAGGTTGGATCCGTAAAATATATTTAACCCTAATTTTGCGGGCCCGAATTCAGCAAGAGCTTTAGAAATCATAATTGGTCTCCATTTGAGTCCATTGGTTTCTTACATTTTAAAGTTTCAACTCTTTTTTCTGATATACATACGCTTATTTTATTCTTGTACAATATACTTTTCCATCATTTTTTATAGTTATGTTTCTTGAAATCTGGTTTGTATCTTCTAGCTTTGTTAGTGGTATAATTTAGTATTATCATTTTATGATACTATGTATATATTTAAAAGTCTTACCCCCAGACTTTTGAAAAAAATAGTATAGTTCTAGAGTTACAACTCTTTTAGTTCATAATGCAAGTTGTTTCTTTAAAACAAACGGTATTTCGATACATGTATAAGTAAATTTTTGTATGCTCATCTCTTTTGTTATTTTTAAAGCTATCATTTTTATACCCGGCGTATAACGCACACCCTTAAGTTTCGTTCTTATTTTTTGTGTTCAAAGTGCATGTTATACGCCGGATTTTATGGTATAGTATAATGTATATGTTACCAGCAAAGTATGAAATCTCCGGCATTCTATACAATGTCTAGGCATTGTATAGAATGCTGGCTAACTGGCTATACAATGTCTAGGCATTGTATAGAATGCTGGCTAACTGGCTATATATGAAATGATTCCTATATTGCCTAGGCATTCTATAGAATGCCTAATGAGAAACTGGCAAAGTATGAAATACATCTCCGATTCGTTTCGAATATTGCGTGGCAAGACACGAGACTTTTAACGCTTGTCTCAGGCTCAGAATTTGTCAGTTGCACTTTGCTGTTTGTTCGGCACAGTGCAAAATACTCAATTTTACTTAAACTATTTCAACATAAAATTGGTTTTTCCTGTGCTGCGTGAAAATGGCGGAGCAAGCTGTGGTGTAGAAGGAGTCATGGTCTATAGCAGGGGTCAGCAACCTATGGCACATGTGGCACGTGGTACAAGTCTCAGTGGCACTTTGCATTACTCAACAAATCTTTGTCAATTTTTGAATTGTTTCAAAAGTGCGCGACTGTGTGATTCGCTGAATCATATTGGTAGATGGTTTTTTGACACGACACATCTAAAAAGTTGTCAACCCCTGCTCTGTAGACATGAAACAAATATTCGACGACGAGCTGGGAAAAATTCGAGTTAATGCTGCAAAATAAATAAATGAAAAGTTTTTTCTGAATTGAAATTATGGGCTAGAAGTTAATAACTGATGTACAAAATACCAAAATGACTACTAAGAACTATTGGTTGTTGAATTGCTATGATGTGATTGTTTGTACAAAATAATAACACACTCATTTAATATGTCCATATAGCAGAGGTCCCCATCCCCTGGTCCTTGGATCAAATGGTATCGGGCCACTCAAGGAGAATTAAATTTATTCCATTTTATCTACTGGGGCGTATTTCTCTCTTCCGTAGAAATAACTTTATATTTCACGTAAAATCACTTTATATTCATTGTTTGTGCAACTAAATTTTAATCTGAAGACATGTTCAAAAGCAATTAAATTATTAAATCAACCCCTCTAAGCGGGCCACGGTAAAAATATCAAACGTTGACCGGTCAGGAAGATAAAAAGGTTGGGAACCACTGCTATACTCTTTTACGTCACGGATTTTGAGGACGTGATAGTTCGAGCTTGTACCGCTGAAGACCCACCGTGTAGGGAAGCGATGCACGTTAAACTTGTCAAGAGTTCAAACGACCTCCCGTTGGGGTGTGTGTGGTAGCTAGGAGAGGGGGTGATAGCTCAGGTGACGCCCTCGTCACTTGACCATGGTTCAAAATTACGAGTTCGGTCTCCAAAAGCCTTCGAGTAGCTGAACAGTGCGACGTAAATATTCACTCATTCATTCACTTGAGGACGTGATAGAATTATGAAAAAAGTTTCAATCAAATGCAAAAATGTTACACGTTATGATATTGAATTGTACATCCACCTTTGTGAACCTTGCCAGAAAAAAACGGAAAATTATTTTTAAAAAAGGCATTTTTGTGAAACCTGTGATTCCCCCCCCCCCCCCGAATGCCAATGTATTGGGACTTGAAATGAGTGGGAAAAGTATGATTTGTATCGACTTTGAACTTCTGAAGGAATTTTAAAATAAGTATATGCGAAATCACAATTTTTTTATACTTTGTACCCTAAGAACTTGTTTAGAATTCAAGATATTCCTGACCACACAAAATTCCTCTCCTATCAGTTGCAATTGCTCAGTCCAATGGAAGTGGCCCAGGATTCACCAAATATATGTGTAAAATAAAGTACCAGCATAAGAAATGTCTTTGCATGAAAAATTTAATTCAAAATGTCACTAATCCTACCATTTTGCAACATACAAGTAGGTTAATTTTCATTTCTTATTCTTTTTTTAATATGAAAATTTTGTTTTCCTTAATAAGAAATAAATAAATTTTTTTCGGTACAACTTTCATTTCCCTTTACATATTTTGAATATTTTTTTTAATGACTGTCTCATTATTTTGACAGAAAAACATTATTATTTTTAGGAATGTACTTCATTGATATAATAGCTTTATCATTACCTTTTTTCATACTTTGCCTAAATATCTTTGGTCATTCTATAGAATGCATACGCATTCTATGCAATGCCTAAACAAAATACAGTAGAACGTCGTTTATCCGAATCAATTGGGACCGGACACCGTTTGGATACGCGATTGTTCGGATAACCGAAAACCGAATGCGATCTATGCAGTATATGAAACCAGACACTATACGAATAATGAAAATCATCATATGCGGGAAACGTGCTTGAAGAAAAAGCAAAATAGGTGGAGAATGTCGCGTCATGCGAAACAACTGTTGAGCACTGCATTGTTCGAAAACGCGTATTCATATACAGTACATTGTAATTTACAAAAAAAAAAAAAAAAACTGGTTCGGATAATAAAAGTTCGGATAAACGACGTTCTACTGTACGCAAAAAGTCTCATATTTCATACTTTGCCTAAAAACGTCAGGCATTTTCTAGAATGCCGGCATTTCATATTTTGCTGGTAACATTTTACACACAGACGTGTAAACACTATATCTTTCATTAGAATCTATTGTAATTAATACGCTTTTATAAGTTTCACTTGAATGTAACGGAATCTTAGAGCAAGAGAGTGTACAAGTGTGGGTGTGCGGTGGGGATGACGATCGCAGCGCCAACATCCCGGCCCACGTTGAAATAACATTTCAAAAACAAATAATGTTACATAAATCATACATAAAAATACAAATAATGAAAAATAAAAAAAATATATTATCAATATGAAAGAAAATTGCACTTAAACAAAACAACAAATATATGAATACAGATATTAATTTAAGGGCTTGGTAATAAACATATTTTTGAAATTCCTCTTTTAAAGATACCTTGAGGAGTTTTAACAATAACAACTCTAACTTTTCCGTCTGAACCTTTAATTAGCTCTAGAATTCTTCCCATGGTCCATTTACATGGTGGAAGATTTTCATCTTTTAAAATAACCATTGAATTTGGAGTTACATTTTTCTTTTTGAATTGCCATTTATGTCTGGCCTGTAAATTATTAAGATAATCTAACCTCCATTTACGCCATATAAATTGAACAAATTTTGTTAACCTTTGCCATTGAGATAAGCGATTGTCTGCTTTATCTGTCAAGTCTGGCTCAGGTAAACTTTGAAGAGGTCTCCCTATAAGAAAGTGTCCTGGGGTGAGAACGGTAAAATCGTTATGATCAGAGGACGACTATTCAAAATACTTTTTCTATCTGAGTTGTAATTGTAATTAATTGTTCAAATGTTAGACGTGCATCACCTACTGTTCTTTTAAAATGATGTTTAAAGGATTTGACACCTGCTTCCCAAAGCCCTCCAAAATTAGGTGATCTAGGGGGAATAAATTTCTTCATTAGTCAAATAATTGGCAAGAGTGTCTGGTGGATTTTTTATCAAATTATATAAGCGTTGCAATTCTCTACTTGCACCTATGAAATTTGTAGCATTATCAGTACAAATTGAAGTACTTTTGCCTCTCCTACTGAAAAATCTTTTGAGAGTTGCAATCATACCTTCTGTGGTAAGTTCTGTGACAACCTCTATATAAATAGCCTTTGTAATAAAGCAAATGAAAATTGCAACATAAACATTTGTGAAAATTACCTTTTCGTTGACCTTTATATTTAATATAAAATGGGCCTGTGAAATCTATGCCTACACGAGTAAAAGGAGAACTTGGAGTAATTCTTTCTCTAGGCAAATTTCCCATAATTTGTTCTAAATTTTTAGGTTTATTTTTGAAACAAACAACACAATTTTGAACAATTTGTCTGGCAGTGCTTCTGCCACCTAATGGCCAGAACTCTTGTCTGACTAGATAAAGTAAAGTTTGAGCACCTACGTGCAAATTTTTCAAATGAAAATAATTCATGATTAAAATAGTTAACTTATGGTTTTTCGGAAGCAAAATGGGAAACTTCTGCTTATATGTTAAATTAGAATTACTTAATCTGCCACCAACTCTAAGTATGTTTTCTTTGTCAAGAAATGGATTCAAACAAGTTAACTGACCTTTTTTAATGCTTCCCCCATTCTTAAGAATTTCAATTTCTTTGTTGAAAACTGTTACCTGTATCCTTTTAATCAAATGGAATTTTGCGCTCTGAAGTTCCTCGTTTGTGAGGGGACCTGAATGGCGAGATGTATTCTGACATTATGCAGGAATCTGAAAATATAACTAAAATACGAATTAATTTTACATAATTATTTGTAACATTTAAAAGTTCATTTTCAAAGTTAAGAGTATAAGATTGATGTTAAGCTGATATCAGATTGTTTTTTAAGTTCTGACATGTAAAGCTCGTCAGAACTGGTAATTGAAGGTTCACTAAATTGTTCAGGAATGTCTAGATGCTGGGGACCATTCCACCATAGAGTCAATGATGAAAGTTCTTTAGGATTTACACCTCGAGAGATGATATCAGCAGGGTTTAGAGCTGAAGGTATGTGCTTCCATTCAAAGTTCTTAGTCAGAGTTTGTATCTTGGATACTCGATTGCCGACGAAGGTTTTGAGTTGATTAGCTGGAGTGTTGATCCAGGCAATGGCTATGGTTGAATCTGTGTGCAAGATGACTTTATCTAAATGTACTTGCAGAGAAAAGCAAGTCTTGTCGACCAATTGAGCCAGCAGCAAACACGCCGAGAGTTCAAGGCGAGGAATGGAGATGACTTTGATTGGCGCGACTCGAGATTTGCTGGCAATAAGCTTGGTTGTGGTGGTACCATCTTCCTTGACACAGTGCATGTATACTACTGCTCCGTAGGCTGATTCTGAAGCATCTGCGTATCCTAAAAGCATGAGCCTCTCATAAGAATCTGTAAGAAGGTATCGATCTATTTTGAGTTCTTCTAGGGCTTTTAGAGATGACACAAAATTGAGCCAATCTGGTGCGATTGCCTCCGGCAAGCATTCTTCCCAATTCAATTTTCTAAGCCATAATTTTTGTAGAAAGATTTTTGCTTTGCTGATGACGGGGCCTATGAGTCCAAGAGGGTCGTAAAGTCTTGCTATGACGCTTAAAACACCTATTTTTGTATAAGATGCAATGGAAGGGATTGAAACTTTGAACATAAAATAATCTCCTGCTGGTTTCCAGCTAACACCTAAGGTTTTTATCGCTGATTCTGTGTTGGTTGAAAAGGAGTGCTCTTGATCTGTAGATGAATTAAATAGCTCCTTCGAGTTGGAATTCCATTTATGTAATTTCATTCCACATGTTTTTAGCATATTTTGCAACTGGCATTGTAATTGGCGAGCAGTGTCGAGAGTTTGTGCACCCGACACTACATCATCCATGTACACATCTTGTAAAGCTACTTTGGAAGCTAAGGGAAATCTAGAAGCTTCATCCATAGCTAACTGTTTGAGAGTTCTTATGGCTAAAAAGGGAGCACTGGCGGTCCCATACGTGACAGTTTTCAATCTATAGATGACTGGTTTATCATTAGCTTCGGTTTTCCACATAATCCTCAGATCACGTTGAGCTGAATCAGTGAGGATTTGTCGGAACATCATCTGGATGTCGGTTGTGAAAGCATATTTGTGTTTTTGAAATCGTGTCATGATTTCAAAAATGTCTTCCTTCACTTCACCCTTCAAGAGTAGGTCATTTAAGCTTAAACCTGAAGTAGTAGAAGCCGAACCATTAAAAACAACTCTTAATTTGGTAGTTGTTTTATCAGGCCGAAAGACTCCATGATGTGGAAGATAATAACAAAAGTTGTTTGCAGGTGTTTCATCCAAATGTTCTTCCACCTTTTCCATATGCCCCAAGTCTAAGTATTGCTGCATGAATTCCCTATATAAAGTTTCCATTTGTTTATCTTTGGATAATCTTCTCCAAAGCTGATCAAGTCTTTTCATTGCTAAACCTTTTGAGTGACCTAAGCCTGGTATGTCTTTAGTTGGCATCTGTACTATATATCGACCAGCTTCATTGCGCGTGTGAGTCATTTGATAATGATTTTCACAATATTCCTCTTCTTTGCTTAACGGCTTTTGACCTTCGTTAATTGTTTCTATCTCCCAAAATTTTTGTAAATTATTATCAATATTTTGCATTTCTGAAATAAAACCACAAAATTGATTTTGCGTGTAGGAACTTGTGTTTCCGGTTGCGATATATCCGAAAACTGATCTGGGAAATACGAGCCCATTGTTTGATGTGCGAATAATTCCCTCCTTAATTATGTCAAAAAATGCCTCTGCTCCAATTAGCAAAACGATTTTTCCTGGAACACCAAAATTCGAATCTGCTAGTTCCTGTGGTATTTTTAAATTATTGAGGTTTATTTGAGTTACAGGAAGAAAGTCTGTAATTTTTGAGACAATCAGAAAATCTAAAGTTGTAGAAAATGAACTGTTGCCATTTATTATGGTAGCGTTTAATTTTGATTTAACTGTGGTTTTATTTCCACCTAAACTGGAAATTGGAATATTAATTCTATTTTGTGGAGACCCTAATCGGTTTGCGAAATCTTGGGTTACAATATCAGACATACTACCAGAATCTAAGACTGCGCGTGCTTGAATGCAACTTCCAGTAGAATGATTCAAAACCCAAACTACTGCTGTGGGTAGAATTACGGTTTTGGTTCTACTATTGATACAAGAAAGGGATGCAGCTGTATTTTTCTGGGAACAGTGAAACTCCTCTGCGTCGTTGCTCAGTTCCTGACCTTGTAGTGGTGAAGCGCTATAAATCAGGGGAGCGTTGACAGATTCCCCCCTCTGTCTGTGGAGCAGAGTGTTGTGTCGAAGGCCACATACACTACAAGAATGCTTTGAATTACACTTTGAAACTTTGTGTTGATCACTTAAACAATTGAGACACATATTATGCTTTGTGACGATTTCCTTTCTCTGTATGGCATTTAATTTTGAAAAGGAATCGCACTTAAAAATTGGATGCGGTTGCTTACATAAGATACATGCATACACAGAATTGTTATGTTTTATAAAGAAATTTTTTGATTTATTTCTATCTTGCATAATAGGTTTTGCGAAGGTATTTTTATTTATATTGCTTAAAACTTGAGCGCGTTTTTCTAAAAATAAAATGAAGTAATCAAATTTAGGAACTTCGGTTGAATTAAGGCTGTATTCAAATTGTTTTAAAGTCTCTTTGTCTAGTTTTTGAAGAATGATGTTTAAGATTAAAATATCAGAAAGATTGTTTCTTTCAAACTCTAATACCTTCAACGCGCGAATGTTTTTGTTGACATCATCAATTAAGTTTCTTAAATCTTTTGCTGACTCATTGTTTAATTTAGCTATGTTTAAAATTGCCTTTACGTGAGTTTCGACTATTAAACGCTTATTTTCATAACGTTCTTTTAAAGATTTAAATAAAGATTCAAATGAATCGCTTATAGACTCTAAATTCTTTGCTTCAGATGTTAATGCAGCTTTAAGATAATGCAGTTTCTGTTCCGAGGAGAGTTGTGAATTTGTTGAGATAATATTATTAAATTGTAATTTAAAGTTGCTCCATTCTTCATATTTTCCAGGAAACTTTGGTAATGGAATTTCTGGAAGTTATATTGATAGTTGTGGTCGGTTTTGACTCGACCATACTTGTGTTGAATTTGGAACATTTAAATTGCATTCATGACGTTTGATATAAGATTTTATTTTAAATTTTATGCTAATAATTTTTTCCGAATATTCTTCGGATGTGTTAACTTCAGTATCGAACTCAGAAGCATCTACTATTAAATTTTCCATTTCTGAATTAAGTTGCTTCAATGAGAGTTCTTTTGCGATTAGTTGATCTTGTAATTCTAAATATCATCTACATCATTACTGTTATTTTCAATGTAATTTTGAATTTTCGTAATTAGTTTTGTTATGGCCGAACGTATAGGCGCTCTCTTATTTCTAATTTTTTCAATTGGATTCATTTTGACTTTTGCGATAATATAAACAATGATATAATTTTTGCAATTAAATAAACAATAGAGGTATGAAAAATTGGCTTACCTCTATTTAAATGCGGAGCCTTGTCAAATGGTATCCAAATTGATGTTCCTCAGTGTTCTTGCGAGAGAACGAAATACTTGGCGGAATGCAACAGTTCAAAACAGGCCTAAGTAGGGTGAAACGAACACAAAACGAAACGCAAGCAAGGGGTGAGAGGTAAAGTAATCCTTCGTGACCTTTGGCACTGTCGATGGGGTGAATGTCTGCGACGAACGAACAACTGTGGGCGTTGTTCTGCGAAATGGCGCAATAATACGTTAGAATGCGGTTTAATTTAAATTAATGTCTTAAAATATTATATCCATAATTTGCTGGATATCTGCTTTGTCGACGGACCAGAAATATTAGTGCGATTGGGACTGTACTTGATTAAAAATGCGAGTTTTAAGACATTAACATTTATTGCGACTGCTTTGTGCAGTGTTTCTTTGCAAGAGAGTGTACAAGTGTGGGTGTGCGGTGGGGATGACGATCGCAGCGCCAACATGTAGTTCGAACTAAAAAAATGAAAAATAAATTATAGTTTGAAAAAAACTAAAAAACACGCTTTTATACTGAATCGAACTAAAAATTTAAAAAAAAAAATTCTTATTAAAGAATAAAACGATTAACGAGAAAATGAATGTCATTGGGGTAAAAGCGTGGGGTGTTCTATAAATGTATCAATTGTTATAATTTTTAACTTCTATTTCGAAAAGCTGAATTGGTGTAAAAATGTACTACAAAGCACCCCACGCTTTTACCCCAATGACATTCATTTTCTCGTTAATCATTTTATTCTTTATTAAGAATTATTTTTTAAATTTTTAGTTCGATTCAGTATAAAAGCGTGTTTTTTAGTTTTTTTCAAACTATAATTTATTTTTGAAAACAATCCTCATGTTCTATATAAATTTCCTGACTGAAATATTTTTTTTTGTTTTGACAATCGTGTAGCCCGCGGATCACTGAGAATTTATTAATGTGGCCCTCGAGTGTGAAAGGCTGAAGACCCCTTACTTTAAATAAAGGCAATGCCACTTAAATCAGAGACAAATGGTTTTTTTTTTTAAAAAAAGAGAAGTGCTTTAAGAAAGATGTTTTTCCCTTTTTCATAAATTAGTCACCAACACTAATTAGAAATTATTATTTTATTATATAGTTTTTTATGATTTAAAATTTTTCTCCAGTTTATTTTTTTAATAAAATTTATACTTGATATATATGACATATATTTTTTACATATGATAGCGAAGATATGCACATCCTTTACGTACTACTCTGAGGATTTTTCTTTTGTCCTCTGCTTTGCATGTTTTTTTTTATAGCATGTGATATAGTACACAGAAATATGAGGTACTTTAACCAAGTGTGTTCTCAAAATATGCTTTCACGAAATATAACTCAAATTACTAAAATAATAAGAATTATCTATTTTTTATTTTAAACAAGAAATTTCTATTATGATTTTGTGATTTCCTACTGTGTTCTTATTTCATAAGTGAATGTTAAATGTACTTAAAAAAGAGAAAATATATAAAATATTTCACTGGTATTATTGCACACTAATGAATTATATTTTATTATGTCGTAATTATACTTTTGGTTTAACATTTTTCACGCCTTTTAATTTATTTTTCAGTCTGTGTACTGCAAGTGTCAGCAGCATGCGCTTAGATATAAATCTAATCGAATCCAGTGACGAATTTTTCAATTCTGTGAATTATGTTAAACTGGTAGAAGAGAAGCTAGGAAACAGCTTTTCAAAAATCTCAGTGTTACAGATAGAAGATTCAGTCGATCGTTTCAAAGATTATGAAGAAGAATCGTTTATCGACAATTCAGAAGTTCTCCCAGATTCTTACCCGGCTGGGAAACAACCAGAGACTGGTGGTTTTTTCATCAATTCCGGGAAATTGAAACTGAAATCTACCCTTCCAAAAGCGGCCATGGATGAAAATAAATTAAAGGATAAAGTCGAACACACTTCTGTGAAACTCAAAGAAATCCAGAAGAAGGAAAGGAAAGATAAGAATCCCGAAATTAAGAAACAGAGAAGTAATATTAAAGTCAAGATTCCGTTAGAAAAACCAAACAAAATGAATCCAAATGCCAAGTTAGATTCTATCCTGGCTACTCTCTTGAAGGAAAGAAGAAATGATGGTGGCAAGAGCAAATCTGTTTGCGCATCGAAACGTATTTCTGCCACTATGTCGCCTAAGATATCCCCAGAAACTAAACCCTTGAGAGATCTTTCTGTTCCTCGAAATAGTAATCCTATTTCAGTGACATACAAGACTACTGTTTCAATGGCAACTACTCCTATTACTAGTGGTGAACTGGTAAGCTCCACGAAGAAAACTTCGGTCCACACAACTATTAATCAAAATGCACATTTAGTGAAGAATATTAGCACTGGAACTTCGCTCAAAAACATATCAACAACTCATCCTGCAAAAGTTACTATTCCAAAGAAGGATTTTCTCTCTACTAAAAATGAGCCAAATGTGGCTCTGAATTTATCTAAAAAGACTTCTTTGAAAAGAAAGAATCTTTCAGTATTTAAAAGTGGGGATAATCATGATTCATCTAAAAGTGCTTTAACTCCTTCCACATTCATTACTATTCGAAAAGACGGCTCTACAAAAACTTACTCAAAAAATCAATCGGTGATGTATTCTGATTTTTCGAAAGAAAAGAATACTAATCTCACCAGAATGCAAAAAACGAATCATTGCCCTCCTGAAAACCCTGCCACTTTTTCAGTATTTCGAAAAACATCATTTCCATCTACTTCTAAATCAATCTCACCGATTGAAAATTTTCATTCAGCGAAGGGTGCACCACTAAAAATTAGTCCATCCACAAAATTGCATTCTAAAAAGGTTTTAAATGAAATTCATTCAGTAAAGAAAGACAATAAGACTCACTCTTCATTTAAGACTAATTCAGCATCAAGGTTTCCTGTTCCAGTCACATCACCCCAAGTGACAAAATCGACTGTGCTGTACGCTTTATCAAATAGTTCTTCAGTTAAGAGTAATTCAACATTAAGGTTTCCTGTTCCAGTCACATCATCTCTTGCAACAAAATCTACTTTGCCATATACCTCTTCAAATAGCATTTTCCCAGTTAATTTGTACAAAATGAATATTTCACCTGTATTAAGACCCAAAGTGATGGACGATAAATTGTGAAAGAAATATGTTTTTCCGCTGTACATACAGTTCCAACATCCATATTCTTGCATAAATTTAAAAATAAAGTAATTTAGTGGCGCCATCTGTAGTGTATTTGATTAATTATTTTCTTAAATGTGTCTCTTAAAAAATTAATACCTTAGATAAGTTTTATGTCATCAAAATTATTCAAATCTGTCTATTCAAGTGATTTTTAAGATTTAATTTATTGAACATCTGGAATTCCTTTTCGATACAACTAGATTAACGAGTTTTTCAAGCCTTCCAATTTTTAACGACATGTATGTGAAATAAGTGAATGTATACATCAATTTTAAAATATATAAAATAGATAAATAAAGTTGTTTTAAAGTATTTTAGGAACAACACAGATTATAAGGAATAGACATATCAATTTCCTCTACTGTTCAAAAGTTTACAGGAATATTTTGGGATAAAAGGCGCGAGAAAGTAACAAGCAATGCTATCAGCCTGCTTGCTGCGTTTAGTGAATTCTCGCTACGGTAAAGTTTTGTTTTTGGCCTAAAATTATAATAAATAAAATAAAAAATATGTTTCTGAAAAATTGGTTAATCTTGTTTAGCAGGAATTTTGATTCAAATGCCAAAATTAAGTTTACCGGTTTTCCTTTAATATTACATTCGTGAAATCAAATTTAAACAATTTCAGCAGCACAATTTGATGGCACAGCAGTTTTCGTCATAATAAAGAACATCTACTGGGATCAAAATTTACGTAGAAGTGCGTTAAGTAGTTAGTATATACTTCACATTTATTAAACAATCTTTAGAATAGTAACCATACTATCAGTTAAAGAAAAAGTAATAAATTTATATCAATACAAGTATTAACAAAATAAACTACATTTATTTATTTAGGAATGTACTAAAATTTTAATACTTCATTAAAATACAAACATTTTAGAGCTGATCTTATAAATATATGAGAAATAGGACATGTATATATATATATATTGATGAGGCTATTGTTGAAATAGCATACCATAATTCAAAAAATATTCATATAGTAAGAACTATTTTAGTACAATCTCCAGAAAATAAAAAAAAAAAACACAGTGAAAATCGCTTAAGACGAAACTGAGTGGACTGATATATTTTTTCGTGTTAAAGGATATTGCAAAAATAAGAAAGAAAACATATATTCAATAAAATTATGTTTATTAGAGTACATTTTTTTTCATAGATATGTATATATGCATGCATTTAATAAAAATCATTGAAAAAAATACATTCACAAGAAAATAAAATTTTGATACAAAATTGAGCAATACCAAGATCTTTTGAGGTTTTTGTTTTTGTTTTCTGTTTTGGATCAACAGCCTTAACAACTCCATCATTTTAAGAGAAATAGCAGTTTGCGTTCCTTTTGAGCTCTTTGTCATTGGACTTCAAAAAATTCTTCTAAAAGGGGGGGGGGACTCGAATCAAATTCACTGATTTTTACTCATTGCAATGCACAAGTCATCCGAATTTCCAAAGCAAACTGATAGAAGATGAGATGTTTTTGTATGGTGGTTGTAGGGGTGGAGAAAAGGGATGAAAGTAGCTTAGATAAACAAAATTGGCTCGTGTAACAGGCTATTTCGAAGTTATTTCCAAGCCAAGTTAGCCTCCATTCCACGGAACATGTGAATCTAATTCTCTTCAATTTCACATCCCTCTTTTATCTCGCTTGCACGGCTGGTGTTTTCAGTATTTTGTTCATTCCCAGAAGAGAAATCTTTTCGTGTTAAGCGATTTTCATTCTGTGTTAAGAGAAAAAATTGCATGAAAGTTCATAGCAGTTTGTCGGGACCGTAGTATTACCACATTTCGTGTTAACCAATATTTCGTCTTAAGCGTTTTCGCGTTACTGTATCATGTTCAAAACATTTCATAGAAGTACATGCACGATACTTTGAGTTATCAGACTTGCCATTATATATATCAAACAATTTAAATGCCCACTTCCAATTTTTCTAATTTTACGTAATTTGTTGTAACTTGATCTCTGTGTAACGTAGAAACAAAATAATATATGTTTTGTAAAGCCACAAGAATTGTTAAATTCAGTAAAGAAAAGCAAGAGGAAAATAAATCTTTCGATCGAAATTGATCATTACAATGAGTTGGAACCTTAAAATAACTAAACTGAACAACCTCTCAACAGAGGCATAAGAAAACCATATTTGGGATTTTATTCATTTGTTCTCGGTTAGTTTAAAAATACTTAAAAAGTATTCCTTTGGTGGTGAAATCTTGCAATGCACTTTGACAAACAAGAGATTACCGATGAAAGATCACCAAATAAGTGATTTTCTAATCATCTCTATGTTTAACCCGGGAGCAGGCGTTCACTCGATACTAACGTTAATGGTCGCGCGGGGTGACTGAGTATCCCCATTACTTTTTTTTAATAATTATTTTTATTGTACACAATTAAAGTCGTAATTTCAGTGAATAATTTAACTACGGGAAAGTATACTTACCCACATTCAAAGATTTTTCAATTTTGTAACAGTTTGAGAAAAATCTGGTAAAACTGAAGTAAAATGTTTCAAATATACATGGCCTTAAGGGGTCTCAGGGCCCTTAACATATATCTGTGCACTCGAAAAAAATATCTTTCTTGAAACCAATGTAACTTAGCAATAAAGCAAAACAATCATTTGAAATTTTTATCACATGATAATCACATATATTTACATTCGTTCTCAAATTTCCGGAGAATTTGAGAAAAAGTTTTAAAATTTATAAGGAAATAAAAATTGAACAATTTTTTTCAAAAATTTGAAAATTAGTATTTTACAGCGCGCAAGATTCTGAAGCACAAAATTGATCAAAATTTACAAAATTAACTTTACTTGGTATAAAAATGTTCACTTTCAAAATTATACAAACTTTTAAAAAATTTAGAGAAAAAATATATTTTTTAAATATAATTACAACGAAAATTTTAAAATTTTAAGAAAAAAATAAATAAAAATTAAAATAAAAAAAATTTACTGAATTATTTTTTGAAAATTGAAGTATAAGTTATGAAGAGCCATATTTTGAACACGTGTATGAAATTTCAAATCGATCTCATAAATAGTTTCTGAGAATTTCTGCGCGCAAGCTAAAATTTGTTGTTTTGAGAAAAATGAAGTTAAAGATACGAAAGAGATAGGGATTTTGCTTAAATTTCTCTAGTTATTTCTCAATAACTTCGGAACTTTTTACAGTATCAACAACATTTTGGTATCAAAATGCTCAGAAATGTTGAGGCTTTAACATATATTTTTTTTTTAAAATTGAAAAATTTGCAATTTAAGAGTCCTTAGACCCCTTAATGAAGGATCACAGACACTTTTCTTTATTAATAAATAAATGATATTTTGAGGCAAAACTCTATCATATTTTTTTCAAGTTATTGTTGTTTTGTTGTCCTTTGATCGACAAATAGCATGTTGAACTTTTTCTCGCTTGTGTCTTTTTGCCAGGGCGCAGTGTACACTTATGCCTTCATATCTTTAAAATGGATGTTTTTCGATAGCAATAGAAAACTTTTCTTTCAACTCAAACGTTTCATGTTCATCACTTTTCTCAAATTTTCTTTCGCTATGAGGATTAATATCCATTATTTCACCGGGTTCAACTCTTACTTGTTCAGTTTCAACTTCATCCAACAGAGATCACAGATGCCCATTTCTTTCTTTATATTCTGTTCATTTACATTTATAAATCATAATGAGTCGTACAACACAGAAATCAAAACCACTAAGTTTAAACAAACCTTAAGCAAATGTAACCTTTTCATATAACATATTTTGGAACAAAAATAGTTGCGCGGGAAACTCAGTCACCCCAAGTACCATGAGGTTGTAAGAAAACGTTCGCTGTTCCCAGAAAAGAGGGAGATATATGACAAATACGTTTTAGTTGACATGAAGACTGTCAGGAGTATACTGATAAGGTCATTTGTAACAAATAAACAGTTTTTCCAGAGTTAGATTTCGTGAGCCTGGGGTGACTCTGTGCCCCGTCCTTGTGCTCCCGGGTTAATTATAAAAAACTGCAAGAAATAATACAAGAGTTTACCTGAGAAAGCTGCTAATAGAAAATTAAAAGTATGTTACTTGATTGTATACTTTCCGCAGTCTTTATCGTGATTTTAACATTACTCTTTTAAAGGATTTTAAAAGTGACAAAATTAATTTATTCTAGCAACTTACCAGTTGAGTTGCAAATTATTGATTTCACTCTAATTGTTTAGCACATACACAAAAGGGTGATAGTTTGAAAATTCTTCCCGAAAAGTTAAAGATGACTCCTTGAGATAAAATATATTCCAATTCATTTCACACACAAAAAAATTAATCGATTTATTTTATTAAATAAACTGAATACATGTAGCAGCATTTTATCTTAGCATTCTTTCCCCGTAATTGAATCTGGCAAACCCATTTAAATTTTCTTTCTATCGCTTGCCAAATCCTGCCTTTGTTAAAATTCTCCGCCGATCTGTATCTATTTTACTACTGTAAGCTTTTGCGCCAGATAAAGCTTGTAGTATTTACATGTACGCCTGCTTGAATAAGGGGAATTAAGTTCTTTTGTTATTCTTTTTTTCAATGTCTCAGTATTTGTTAAAGATAAATCAGTGACTTTGGGAATGGCGGAATATATATCGCTTAAATGCTTTGTGAACATTCCACCTTTCACACCATATAAATTGTTTATTAAATAAAAAGCTAGTATGTCTAAAGCAGTATTTAATTACATTTATGTTTATCAAAGACGAATAAGAAGAAATTAAAAAGAACAAATTCGGAAACGAATTATTCGGCCGTGTTATAGAAAAAAAAACTATTCATAAAATTGTTATTCACCATTTGGCAACACTAGAGAAGAGAGTCATTCATACTTTCCAAAATTAGATAAAGATTTTTTTGATAGAGTTCGTTTTCCATTTCTGTACAGATACATCTGTATATCAATTAACTTAAAAAAATTAAACTAATTTCGCTCCACAATAATCGAGATTTAATCTCAAAACATTCGAAAGGGTCAATTCATTTTGGAGTAAAATTAGAGGCGATTATCCCATAATAGCCAAGAAGCTTTAACCCGGCATCACTCGCGTGAAAAAAATGACCTAATGTTCTCTTGCAGGGTGTGACATACTCAAGAGTGATTACATTGTGTTTTCACCGTAAAATTTGTTTACAAAGGTTAAAAAGGAAGAAAAGTAGGAAATACAGCATGTTTATTACAATTTTCGCACTTAAATTTAGTTTTTCTGTTCTTTTTATAAGGGCATTCAGTGCATTGTTTATACACTCCTTTAATCTCGTCGTGAGTGATTGCGATGTTTTCACTGGATTTTTTTAAAAAAATCTGTATCTATTTAAAAAAAAAAAAAAAACAAGAAGGAGTAAACTTTTCTATTCTTTAAATTGAAAAAATTCGGAATTTCTTTTTTATGTTCTCTTATTTTTTGTTCCAGCAATAGTTTTGTTTTTCAAAAGATCATCTGAAAGTGGATAAGATGTGTACCAGTTGTCTCCTTTAAAATTACGTTATTTTCAAATGGTTTTGTGTCTCTACATATAAAACATTTTATTTTCAACAGTGTCTCCCTGTTCTAAATCTGGATCGATTTCAGTGGAGGAATCATACTTTCTGTTATACTCTTCATCATTTGATTTTTCCTTATCATAACCGTGAAGAGAATTTCTTCATCCGAAAGTACTGTTGTACTATATCTATTAAATACTGTATCTATTAAATTAGTTAAATATCACGTTTCTTCATCATAACTACAATAATAGGCCATAGCATAAGGAAGATTTAATATGTGTTCATGCATTCTGAACTGTAACAGTGATTCACGCGCAGGGTATGACATACCCGAAGAGGCGATATCCAAAAATATATATTTAGAATTCGCCTACAAGCTAAGGCCCCTCAAAGGATACGACCTTAAAGTCAGCTACACGAAAAACTAACCTTTATCCAAAAAAGGTTTAGAAGGAGCGTTGAAAAAAATAAGACGGTGGGTATGACACACCCTGCGCGAGAAGTGCCGGGTTAAAAATATTGTTACAGTTTTCTACATCTTATTTGTGTGAATTCTAATTTTCAGCATCACCAATTGTTCTATGAAAATGAGATCGAAACTTAAAATGTAGAGGACCCAATGAGAGTGGCATTATTATATTTACGACCCAATATGGTGGTGGTAGTACTAATCCCCATCTGGTCTATTGAAACTTGACCAGATCCATGAGTCCATTTATCTTCACAAAGACTAAGAACAGCAGGGGGGAAGCAACAGCCTCCTCACATGAAAACCCACACATTGCCGAATGTGCTGTGAAGAAAAAGGACTGATCTCACATTTGGTGCAAATTGGGTAGCTTCTTTTACCGCCTTCAAAATTCATGCACCTCAGGTGACCAGTCGAAAATCGCGAGAATGCCGTCTGATACGACCTGGAACCCTTGAATGATATGGCGGATCCAGGATGTCTTTGAAAATACCATGAGTGTACAGGAGGCACAACCCAGGTTCGACATATCTATTCTTTAGCCCTGGAGTAGATCTCGGTTGACGTAAGGACCATGTGGTTTTCCGGGTCCACAGGATCACTGGCAGCCGCCTTCGCAAGATCATCCGCTTCATCGCTCCCGGGCAGGCCTACATGAGAAGGGACCCACTGTAGATGGGATGTAGATGACGACCTAATATAAAAGAAAATATCAAAAATCATCAAGCTCAATTAAATGCATTCTTATAACTAATTTGTAATTAATTACTCAATAAACGTTTGGTCGTACATATTATTTTATTTAACATTGAAAATTATTTTCATATACAATTTTACAGTGTTTTATAGATATGCGAAATTCTTTTAAAATAATTTATAGGTATATGTATGCGAAATCATACCCTCACTTAAGCGGTTATCACACAGTCTTACCTATCCCGAAAGTTAGAGGTATTACTTATTTGTAATTAGAGAAAAATTTACTCTTTTTTCTGAAATATGTTTTATTATCTGTTCTATTTTTGGAGAATGGTCCATAAAATTTTAGAAAAAAACGGAAATTCTGGAAATTGCAACGACATAGGGTTTACAGCCCCGAAATCCAGGGATCCTGGTGTTTTTTCCAATCCAGAAATCCCCGGATCAAAATAACTAATCCCGGGATTTAATTTTTGTCTGAATTATATAAAATTTTTTCTTCTCATAAAAATTTTCTAAGAATTTAATTCTTCAAAAATGTATATTTTGCTTATGAAATATGTACGTCGATTTTTTTGGGCAATTTTAAGTGCTATATGTAAAAAAAAAAAAAATTATGAACAGCCCTCATTTTTCGTATGGGAGAACGTCTCACATATCTAAGTGGCTCACTGCAATGCTTACACAATAATATAAGCAACATCTCAAGAATAGATTTGGTCACAGTTCCTTCTTCAATTAAATGCCGTTAAATAATAGCGGAACTGCTTGAAAGACTTGAGCCACTTCAAATTCCGTTGCATTACTAACAGCTCATGTAACTGGATCTTCAATTTCAAATGCGGTAACACTTGAATTTGATTCACATTCTGATTCAATAACTGGATCAATTTATATACAAAAACCATTAAGTGTAGCATAAGAACTAAATAAAGTTATCAAAGAGGTATATGCACCAATGCAGTCTATTAGATTTGAGACACTGTCATCAAAATTCAAAAAGAAATATATCTTTTTTTGAAAAGTGAGGGAGATGTAGTGACTACCTGAAAATAACATACTCCTATTAATGAGGATAACACCTACTAGTAAAGAATCCGAACGTGCATTTTCTTCCGTAGGACAATATGTAGAAAAAATAAGAAGCCGCTTCACACAACAACGATGAAACGCTGGACTAGTTGTATTTTTTAAAAGCTTATTTACAGAAACACAAGAAATGAAGGAATACTTTTAGTTAAAATTTCATTATGTACTATTTTTATTTGTTTTTTTTTATGATGAATTAATTTTTTTATTGATTTCATTAAATAATATTAAACCAATTTCTAATTATATTTTCAGTTTTATTATGCAATTTCAACTATGCTAATATGTAAGTATTTTTAATAAATAATCCAATCTTAATTCCGGAACTAATCCCGGGACTTGGATAATGTAACCCCGGGATTGAAAATATGAGACAGAATTGCAAACCCTGCAATGACACAAGTATTTATCATTTTTAGGCCAGATAAACACATTTTTTCTTTTTTTAGCTGATAAGAAAATTATTTTTCAAGTCAGGTTTGGGGTGTACACATGAGCAAGGAATTTCTATATCCTAAAATGAACACTTTGTCTCAAGTAATTCCTCGAGTTATTGCTGAACTAGCTAAGATTACGTAAAAAAATTTCTATGTAAAAAATGTCTCGAATGCGTAAATATGGCAGCTAAGTAGAAAAAAATCCTGGAGTGCCTGGGAAAAATGTGTAATATGATGAGAGTATTGAATATATTTCATCATTCAGAAGGATATGTAGACATTTGGAATTAGGAAATATTTGTAACTTTTGACACTGGGATCTGATGAAATTTATCATGTTTGCTTCATAAGCGAGAGCACAGAAAAAAAAAAATTCTAAGAGGAGAGAAATGACTATGCTCGAAAAATACATTATTCATAAGATAGCTTTGTGTTATGTTTCTAAAGATATATACGCGAAGAGAGGATGAGATTATCTTAACTTAGTAGCATGCAAATAATACACAAATGTTAAAGGAATAAAAATGTGTTTCTTTAAAAAATCTAATAACGGACACGGTCTAAACTTTTAATAAAAATTAATTAATAAGGAATTATAAACGGTTTTAATCAAGCTATCTTGTTAGTAAGACATTTAAGAAATAAAATATAATGTGTTTATTCCAAAAATTTATTAAAGCACTGAGGAATATTGATTTTTTCCCTTCTTTCTCATGGGGCTGCGGATTGGTAGTTTTTTTTTGCAGATCTAGTACATTCCCTGGAGGCTAGTATCAATTTTTAGTACGGCACCATATAGGTGGATATCAATTACCACAATGTAATTTTGACGCCCAGTCTCCTCCTCAGAGCGATGCATCTGAGCTCTGATGATGCGAAACTGAACTAGGAATTTAATGTTGCCAAGGGCACCCAAACCAAGTGCGTGCGTGAGTGAATATTAGCGTCGCACTGTTCAGCTACACGAGGGCCTTTGTCGACTGACCTCGTAATTTTCAATAATGGTCATGAGACGAGGACGACACCTGAGCTGGCACCCCCTCTCCTAACTATCACACCAACGGGAGGACGTTTGAGCTCTCGAAAGATTTAATGTGCAAGGCACCCCTACACGGTAGGTCTTCAGTGGTAGTGGGCTCGAACTCATGACATGCCAGCCACAAGTCCAATACCTTGGACGAAACCAAATAACTGTAATGCGGATATGTGAGAGTTGGATGCAGAAGGGTACGACGGACCAAGGTGGTAGATCGCATCCACCTCAGTGCACCACTTCACGTGAGGACAGGCAAATTGTGCGCATGGCAGTGACGGATCGCTCAGTTACATCACGAACCATAGCACAGCACATTGAGTCTGTAACGCATTATTCAGTGTCTGCGCGTACCATTCGACGCCGTTTGCAGCAGAGTGGTCTGTCCTCAAGACTTCCATTGCTTGGTCTACCCTTGACGCAGAACCACAGACGTGCAATGAAAGAAGAATGTGGGCGGCAGAATGGAATGAAGTTGTCTTTACTGACGAGTCACGCATCTGTCTGCAACACCACGATGGTCGGATTCGAGTCTGGAGACACCGTGGAGAGAGGATGCTGAACAGTTGCGTTATGCACCGCCACACTGGTCCTGCACCGGGTATTATGGTATGGGGCGGTATTGGATATCACTCTCGCACTCCTCTAGTAAGCATTGCCGGTACTTTAAACAGCCAGCGCTACATCTCCGAGGTGTTGGAGCCAGTTGTCCTTCCTTACCTTCAGGACTTGGCCACAGCCATATTTCAACAGGATAATGCACGACCACACGTGGCACGCATTGTCCAAAGGTTCTTCGTCAATCACCAGATTGAATTGCTTCCCTGGCCGGCTCGCTCTCCGGATCTATCACCGATAGAAAACACGTGGTCCATGGTTGCTCAACGATTGACCCATATTGCACCCCAGCTGCCACACCAGATCAACTTTGGCAACGTGTGGAAGCTGCTTGGTCTGCTGTACCCCAAGAACACATCCAAAATCTCTTTGAATCATTGCCGAGGCGTGCGGCAGCGGTGATCTCCAACAATGGCGGCTACTCTGGCTATTGATTCTGGCAGGAACCACACTTCACAGAAGTCTATAAATTTAATCATTTGATACTTGGTCAACATGTTGTCTACAAAATAAATTTTGTTGTGCTATCTCTTGTCTTTCTTGGTGTTGCTGTTACGGTGGCCAGCAGTGTATATGAAAATGGATGTTTGTATGTATGACCCCGCTTCACTCCGACACCGTTCAACCGATCACCATGTAAAATGGCATGCATATGTATTTTTTGTGAAGAAGGTTTTTGTGCTATCCTCTTTGTTGTAGCTTGCCATCAGGTGGCGCTATAGCATATCAACTTCTGCACTGTCCAATTAATCGCCAAGTTGCCAACGTGGTCTCCAAAAATGATGCCAACTTGGCTCTATCACCAACGTTTTGCTATGTTTTCATTGAATCACCATTATAATGTGAGGAACGGCGTTGCTTGCGAATATTACAATCTTAACACAAAATAAATGCAACAGAAAGTAATATTAACGTATTACACATGCAGATATAAATTGCTTACACTATTTTAAGCGTTCATTATACACAAAATTTGAAACAATATGTTGCTTTTGATGAACACAGATCAGCTTAAGAAGGTGTTTTGAAAAACCGCCCCACAACAGAGCTACGGGGGCGTTCTAAATAAAAAAAATCCTTTTTGTCTGCTATTAGACCTTTAGATTTAAAATTTAACAAATATGGGTTTTTTTTTTATCAGCAAGACTTATGCAAAAAGCTTTTTTTTTCTTTAATTTGCAATTCACGCAAAAATAACTCATTTAAAACTTCTTTATCTTTCATTCTGTATTGTTTAATTTTTCAATTGTGAAGAACTGGTATACCAGCTAGTATTTCTATATAATACACCAAACTGTTAAAATTGTACAAAAACTATAAAATTTTCATAAAAGTCGCATTTATAGGTACATTAACCTGTGCAACCCCCTTTATTACTACCTAATTTACATGTGACCTCTAATGTTAAAAAGGTCTTACCTCTGAGTTATACATTCTCCATCAAACATTTTTCCTTTCGAAAAAAAGACATAGAATGCAGGAAGGTTATACTGAGAAATGCCAGCATGCCGAATGTTCATCGCAGACACTGAGGAACTTTAAAAAATTCGTACTAGTTTAGATGACAGATCGTGTCGATCAAAAAATGTTACACAGTATATCAGAATGAATGAAAGGGGGATAAGACTTTTTTACTTTTTGGATTTGTTTCCTTGCTCGTTTTTACCCTGATACATCAGAGTTTGTTTCAGCGAAATTATAATCCATCATCTTGCTGTAGTGGTAAGAAAGAGCAGACGAAGGAAAAAAATTTTAAACTGTACTAATGTTATACAGGGTCCCGGTCGCTTTTCCGCTTAGGCACTCTAGTCACTTGCCTAGGGCGCAAAAGATTTGGTGCGGGCCAAAAATTGTAGGGTGAAAAAAGAGAAAAAAAAATCAAAACTACAGCGAATGTACCACCGCCTAGCGAGTCACGAGAGAAGAATTTCTGCCCATACAAAACTAAAGACTGAAATGAGATTTCCTATGGAAAATGAAAAGTTGGATGTTGCTATGCGCTCAAAATGATATTGCCATGCAAATTAATCACAGTGATGTTTTATTGGTTTTGCAATGATCAAGAAAACCTTTGTACCAGTACAATGGCAGATACAA
Source organism: Trichonephila clavata (assembly GCA_019973975.1). Lineage (NCBI taxonomy): Eukaryota > Metazoa > Arthropoda > Arachnida > Araneae > Nephilidae > Trichonephila > Trichonephila clavata. The sequence goes on from BMAO01030465.1 coordinate 55,385, forward strand.
CAAGAACAAGCCAATATTATCTCTGTTCCCACTGCAATGGAAGACTGATAGCTTCCGTGCTTCAAATTGTGCTTGCATATATACACACACAAAATCTTCAACCGTTTGAAGAAGAGGTATGAGCATATGAAATATTTTTGTAAGTATGAGAGAAAAATTCTTCTAAGATACGTGAAACAGTTTTCGTAGGATGCAGAATGTACTTATAAAAAGCAAACAAGAGGTTTTGTGTTCCACAATTATAAAATAAAAACTAGTATGAAAACTGTAAAATTGAAAATAAAATAAAATTCTTCCAATTTCTCATTCTGTTAAGTATTATGCCTAGTTATATGCTATAAAAATGTGCCTTTTCTTGAAGATTTTGGGCAAAAAGAATTGACCGCTTAACGGGTTACACTCATTTCATATATGCACAATGTTTTATATCAGCATTTTGTATATTAGAAGATTGTAGAAAATAATTTTTTCAACAAAAATTTGGTAGCTATATGCTGTGTTCCACACGAAAGACTGCAGACACATATGACATACTTTAAGAAACTCAATTAAGTCCTTGAATTTTTCATTCAGATTTTTTTTAAAGGAAATGAAAAATAATCATTTGAAAGAACAACAATTCTTCATTAATAATTTACAAACCAAAAAATTTTTGCTGTAAATTTATTTTTTGCTAATCGTTTCTTTTCAATTTCTAATTTATTTTTGAAAAACGGATATCATAAATCAAGAATTATACGTATTTTTCATGGATTTAAAAAGTTTTATTTATTTAAATTATAAAATGTTGCCAAGCTATCACGATTTTGAAAAATCAGAAAATATTTATCATGAAAGAAAAAATAACATAGTCTGCGAATAAATAAAATAATTAACAAAATGCCAGATTCCTTTCATCTTTTAAAAATATGTAGAATAATAATTTTTTTGGAAATGTAAAGGCGAAAGATAATTAAGTTTTTAAAGTGAAATCAAGAGATAATCTTTAAAATACTGTTATCTTAGATAACAGATCACAAAATTAATCGAAACAGAGTTTATTAAAAATAAAAATCGAGAAAATAAATTGATTGAATATGAATAAAGAACTCTTTAAAAGAATTTGTATTCCAAAAATAATTTTTTTATCGTTATTTGTGACACTGAGGAGATAAGTTTCATTAATTGCTCACTATATATATATATATATATACATCCATTATTTAAAACTTTTTTATTTTTACGATATTCTGCATCTATCTAATAGAAATATTTTGCATTTTTGTTGAAGCTTTTAATTGTTCTTTTAAAATTATTAATTGAAATGTTTTTAATGCTTTTAAAATATCGACAAAGAACCTCTATTACCTTTTTGCATCGTAAAATATTTTTGTACGATGTTATCCAGATTTTATTTTTGTTCGGATGAAAAATATTATTATGGATGTGAATATCTTCGAGTTAAAAATTTCTTTTAAATATATTTTTAGAATTGACTGTACAAGTCACGATACGATATATGTAATGTTGACTGATAATATTTTGTACTCTTTCTAATGAGATAATGCACTGTTATGTAAAGAATTTCCTCTTTCCATTTCATATTAATTTTCTTTCACAAAGTAGCGTGATGTCAGAACAAATATAAAGTACAAACAAATATGTTATAAATCTTATTTACATATTCGTAAACGCAAAATCTCTTTGAAAAATCCTAAATGTTTTTACAAAATCACAGATATACTCTCAGCAGTTCCACAATTCTCCCCCCTTTTGGAAATTTTTCTCTTACTTTCATTAAGAAAAAAAATTATTTTAAGTTTCGAGTTTCTTCGCTTTCATAAAGGCAATAATAAATATGAATGATACATATGAATTGTGGGCGTCATTTTATTTGTGAATGTGTAACATTTTAGTTTTTTAATTTATGCTATTTTTTGTTCTATAAAAATAATTTTTTTTGTTAAAAATAAATTTAAGAGTTATATATATATATATGTGTGTGTGTGTGTGTTTGTGTGTATAGAATTCTAGTATTAAGACAAAATTAATTAAACGTATACTTAACTTTTCTAGACGCAAAATGTGAAAGTCACATGAAAAGTTGTATACAAAGTTCAATATTATAAATCCAATTATCCAAATAAATTTGGGAGGCTTTTAGTTAATATTTCAATAATCAAATATTTTTATGTCGTGCTCAGGTTTGAGTGAAGCTGTGCGTTATGTTACCAGAACATACATTTTTTGGCTAAAATTTTTTTCAATATTTTTTTTATTTCTAATGGGGCCGTGGATTGATATTTTACCATTGCACACCGGGTACATTCTCCGGGTGCTGGAATATCTTTTCAATGATTCACCATCTAGGTGGAATACCAATCGCTGCAAATAATTTTGACATCCAGTTCCATTCCATGATAAAATATGTAATATTACGCATTTAATTATATTTGTGGCAACAGCTATTTCAGATCCACAAATAAAAAAATGGAGCTTTAGAAAAATTAAATTAAAAAATATATTCTACAGTTATAGGATATGTTTTAAAACTTAAGTCTTGTTTTCACTATATATTAAGTACACTTTTATTCCTCTAGGGGAGGGGGCGATATGGAAACATTCACTAGAAAAGTGGGCGCTAGCTCAAAAATGTTGGGAACCTATGATCTATACGGTTCCTTCCTCTAACTCCTTGGGGATTCCTTTAGGGTAAGAATTCTTTCAACCAACTTTCACCGAGACAGGAAAACGTGATTATGCAAATTAGGTTTAATATGTATATTCTGTATTCGCGAGTGTTAGTGAAGTGAAATCGAAGATTATTAAAGTGAGAATTGAAGTTTACTGAAGTGAGGATAGCTCGGATGTGAAGTGAATTAATGAGAAGCGAGCAATCCTGCCGTAAGACGTGTGAAATTGGAATCAGTGATCAAACCAACTATTAGTGTTCAAGGCCTCATCTAAAAGATAAAGAATTACTAGAGTTCAGGTACTGTGATGAGCTTGTATAAGATATCGTAGGAATATAATTTAATAATCGCATTTATTATCCCCACGCTACCTTGTCTCACCTCAGCCTTCTAAGTGTTGATCAAAATAATCTTAATTGGAGTATTATTGTGTCTGTGTTGAATATTGGGACATATAAACAATTTTAGTGAATCATGTCGTCTGATCTATTAGTTCCTCCCACACATCTAGCCGGGTTAGAGGGGAGAAGGAATAATACTTCTCTTCAAACTAACTCGCTAAAGTAAAGAAAAACAAACGAATTTCAGTGCTATATCCTGTATTTCAGGATTTCTTTTTCTACTATAAATTTTCATCACTCCTGAAAAACTGTTTTGCTCTTAGAGACTAATAGCATAAAATCCTCGAACCCCGATCTACGTAACAATATTTTATTTTTACGCATTTGCTCTGGAGGGTTTCCATCAGATAAATATAACAAGTGTGGACTTAGGATGCAATCAGACGTACAATAATTACTAATACTCTTTGGTTCTCATTTCTTTTCTGCTTTTACAATACCATTGCAATGCCTGTCGGTTCCTGCTTCCCTCTGAAACCCCTTGTCTTCCCTCGGACCCGCTAGGTGTGTGGGAGAAACTGAATAATCAGTAGACATGATTCACTCTAATTATTTTACTGTCACCAAAATATCAAGCAGACACAATAATAATATAATTATGATAACAGATCAGATAGCAGAGCGCGGAGGTGAGACTTGTTAGCCTGGGGACAATAATACGGACCCTCAACTGATTCCACGATAACTTAAACAAGCTCAATATAAATTACGTCGTGCACTAATAAGCTAAACTTCTCTTTAAATAAGGATCACGATACCTGTACTTTTTTTGAAGTCGTCCTACACTCGAGTCCGTGAAGTCCTTATCCGGATTTAATCCCCGTCGTTGGATCCTCTCTCAGTAATCTTCAATTGATAAACTCCGATTGCACTTAATCATTTCACGATCCTTCACTCTCCAACTACGAACTAACTAACTCGCCAACTAACTCTTAAAACTCGTGAATACAGAATTTATATAATATGCTTAGTTTGCATAATCACGCTTTCTTCACTCGGTAAAAGTTGGTTGAATTAAATCTTTTCCTTAAAGAGTCCTGAAGGGGTAAGTAGAGCCGCGTATAGATCCGTCACACCATTATCAGCCGGCTGAACTTAAACAACTATAATAACAAAACTAATCGTTAGTTTTCTTTTTTCCTTCTGTAATCAAATGCACTCAAGATTGGTTGACATTTTGTGCCTATTAGCTTCGAGGCATTTGAGCTAAAACATAGGATAATAGTTTAGATCTTTTACATATGATAATGTGTAAGTAAAAACTCTAAAAAATTCTGTGATATGGCTGATTAAATAAACCACTAGATGGAATTCATATATTACTTCGGAATAGATCCTGGTTTTAAAATTAAGACACCGATTTATTCTTTTGTTCGAAAACCATTCAATTTGTCTCTGAATTCAATGTATTATTTTCAATAAAGCAAATCTTTTGCCCACAGTTTCCATAGATATTCTAAAGTGCTTTATTACTATTGAAAATATAACATAATTATTATCCCTCGGATGACAAAGTCAACTCTTGTGTGAATCAAAGCGCAGTTTTCTTCTTCTTTTCTTTTAGGAGTGTTTTATAAGTTTGAAAGCATAACTGTGATCTATGTAAAACCGTATTGTTTGAGATATAGTATCGTATCATACATTATTTATTATTCTCGGTGCTTGTTTTTGCTTGCTGGTCTACTGGGAAATGAATATATCAGAGCGGGAATTGATCAAATCAAATCACGTCACACTATGAACCGAAAAAGGGGGAATGAACGAGTGTGTATACTCCCAAAGGAGGTTTTTTGGAGTTCATCATCAAGAAATGACAGCAACAGTACAATTTATGAAAGGATAATAAAAAACAGAAAGAGTAAAAAAAAAAAAAAACTAATGCTCAGAAATTCTAATTAATGCTGTTATTAATAATTTTTATTGGTATTACATACAATAAGTATAAATACATGCGAATGGAAGGAACCACAATGGGGCGTTCCGCGCTTTTGCGCATCTCTTCGAGCCTGGCCCGGGCTGAATGTCCCGGACCTCCCTCCAGCATGGCTCTCTGCTGGAAATCAAAAGTGACCGTGGCTCCAAGACTGGCCTGGCTGACTAACAAGTGACCACCTGAAACATCTTTCCTAGTGGCAGAAAAATCCACCACTTTTGTAAAAAATTGCTGTAACCATCCAGATTCACTGGATCACATTTTGGGATGCATCAGACTTTTTAAGGAGAACTCAACATCTTATCCTCTTATTAATATAGATTTTTTGGTGGTCAACAACCATCTGGAGCTGATCTGACATATGTTAGAACTTTCGAGGATAACTCTTTAAGACCCAACCCGCACGATCGTGCGGGAAAGATATTCTCATACGTTTTTGCTTCTGGAATAGTCGTAAGTAAGAAAAACCGAATCAAACTATTAGGCAGGTTTGTAGAAAGTGTAAATTATCAGTTTTTATGAACAGATGGTGGTTGTAGTTCATGATTTACTTTTAGCTGGCAAATTTAGCTGTGTTTATAAATACAGCGAAAACACGTCTTCTTTTTATCTGTCGTAAAAAGGTAATAATCGTTATACTTCTATTTGCTTCGATACAAATTTTTGTCTTAATGTTTAAATAAGTGTATAAAATAGTAAAAATATAAATTATACTCTATTAATGTTCCTTGTAGAACTCAGGATTTCGTTACCTGCACGATTGTACAGGTTGGTACTTGAGTCATTGCAGCTGTAAATGTAAGTACTTGCCATGTGAGATTTCTTTTCTGTTTCAATACTTTTGATAGAAGCATAAGTAAAAATGAAATATATAGACATATATTTAATACCAAATTTTCTTAGTGGTTGTCGTGGATGAGTTCCTTTTTTCTTACTTTCGCATTTTTTTTTTTACAATTAATTTTCTTTTTCATATATTTGTTGAGGGGTAAGGCATTTTTATCCTCTCCACAGATATCTGCATCCATATCCCCAAAAGGAAACTGGGGGTTTCCGGATGGAGTTGGTAAGGTATATTTTTAATTTTTTTAAACAATAAACTTCTCTGATACATTTTATTATTTTCCATTGTGTGTGAATGCGTGCTAACTTTTAACGAAAAAGTTATTCAGGTGTCTAAAAGGAAACGTATTCTCACACAGAAGAAATTTTGCAATTGATGAATAGATCAGATTCTGAACTTATTGATCTTTCGGAGCCGTACGCGGATGGTTAATATTAATTGTTCTCGAACTTTTCCATTAATTGTAATATTAAGGTAGGTGGCAACACATTCGAAACCGTTATTTTGCGAAAATGTATAAATCAATAATTGTTTGATACTTAATAGCCCTTCAATCAAAGAATATACATATAAAATTATTTTAAGATTATTATTACACACATAATAAAAATTATTCAAATGCAATTTTTAGCAAAAAAATATGAAAAAGAATTATATATTTTCAAAGCATTCTCCTTTCATGAAAAATGTTTCTATAATAATATTTTATAAGTATTATATATTACGTCTCTTATATCTTGTATTTACATATTACGAAGCCTTTTGAACAGAGCTTAAAATTGAATTTTTGAAATTTATAGTTTAAGAGTGAATTAATTAATATTTTAATACATCAGAGTACAGAGAAATTTTGACGAAAAGACTTCGGTTGTTATTGCATTTGATCTCGTAAATCTGAAAATAACGTGAGTTTTTCAAAATTTTTAGTTCAGGCTCTGTAGAGAAGTTTTAGCTGTACAAAAAATGATGCCGAATTCGACCGACAATTTCAGAGGGGGTGCTAGCAGGCATCATGGGGATGACAAATCAACACAGAACATGGAATCGCAAACCACGTTTAGTCTGAGTAATTCGCAAATTATGAGTGAGTGAGTGTGTGTGTGAATATTAACGTCGCACTGTTCAGCTACACGAGGGCTTTTGGCGACGGACCTCGTAATTTTGAACCATGGTCAAGTGACGAGGACAAAAACAATTATAAAAGGTGCGATGTCGAGCGGAGTGAAAAAGAGCAATACGAGTTATGAAATACATTTATGAAACGTAAAGCATGTTACAATAGAAACCATGCATCACGGTTTGATGTCAGGAATGCAACGACATATGATTGTCCCATGAACTGTTTGAAGTTGTGGTCACGTAGATCATATCACAACTAACAGCGATGCTCGAAGTGTTGCCGGACGCCTTCAAACAAATCCAGTTTGTTGTCGATTCAGCTGTCTATCCGCGCTACGAGAACCTCCACAACTACCATAGTCTCATACGCAAGCGATTTAAGGTGGCTGCGGAAGAAGAAATTCAAGTGATTGAGGTCCGGGGAGCGTGGAGGCCAAACGACAAATGCACCGGGTGCAGTTCACCTCTTGTGGCATGTTTCATGGAAGTGGAGACTGCTTTGAAAACATGACATTCTTTCTTCAGTCTTTTGCCAAAAAAATTTAATTTAAAGAATTTTTTTTGTACAGTTGAACGTCGTTTATCCGAACGTTTATTATCCGGAGTGTCAAATATACGGGCCAGTTTTTATTGCAAACTGCCTGTACTGTATATGAATACGTTTTCGAACAGTGCAATGCTCAACAGGTGTTTCGCGTGAGGCCAAAAGTGACAGGAAAACCCAAGGTGAGGGATATCTGGAGAATTTCAGTTGTGTGATTTGGTAACCTGGATAAAATGCGATGCAGAAGACTGTGGATTTCAAATGCTAAATGATGACGAGATTGTGACTTCCGTGCAAGAAAAATCCTACCTTATCGACGATGAAACAGATGAAGACGAGGACAACAATAACGAAAGTAGCAAATGCTGACGCTTTTCTGCTTTAGAGACACTTATGGGATGGTACGAATGGTTCTACTCATCTACTGCTGCTCGAAAGAATCAGAGACCTTGCAGTGAAAAACCGAAGGTGTACAATGGCACAGCGAAAAATAAGTGATTATTTTCCACAATAAAGGTAAAATTTCGACATTTTGCACCTATTTTGCTTTTTCTTTAAGCAAGTTTCCCGCATATGATGATTTTCAAAATTCGTATAGTATCCGGTTTCTTATACTGCATGGATCGCATTCGGCTTTCGGTTATCCGATCAATCGCGTATCCGAACGGTGTCCGGTCCCAATTGATTCGGATAAACGACGTTCTTCTGTAATAATATTTCTGAAACAATTTTATATGTATCTTCTGATTCACCTGACACTAAATATAAAAAAAATTATCACTTTTTCGAATCTAGTCAGTCACCTTAAAGGCGAAAGATAAATTAATGAAATTTAAAAGTATGCGATAAACGGGGAGCTGTATTAGATTAATGATCAATTTCTATTTTAAAGAAGCTTTATCAATAAATACCTCTCTATGTATTGAGTTCAATGAATTCGGGAGGAGTGAATAAAACTGATGTGCAAAATTAAGGGGAAAATGACATTAAATTTATTATTAAATTTAGTGGTAAAAATAGAATTTTTGAAAGTTTTCGAAATAGCTAATAAATTACAATTAAAATGAACTTAATCTTTTATAAAATAGATTACATATTTATTACATTATTTTAAACTTCACACTGTATTTTTTTCTGATTAAATGTCAAAACTGCTTGGCTTGCAATGTTTAACTTAAGCCTAACTTTAATGATAAAATAAATTATACTCTAATACATATTGTATAATTTACTATTCCTTTGTAAAAAAACTAATTATTAAATAAAATGTCTGTAAAAATCGAAGTTTGTTATTTTTATGATAATTTTAAAAGGGATTAAATAGAATCTTTAATTTCTGAAAAGAGTTTTTTTAACTGTCAAATTGTGAATAGTAGCTGTACAGATTCCGTTGCTCGGAGTATAAAGAAATTTTTGAACTAGCGAATTGTTCCTCGAAAAAGAATAAAGTTTTTAACCAAGAATGGAAACCTAGCATTTAAAGATGTTTTCGAATGTAAAAAGACAAACAAACTAAATTTGAAAACAACTGCAGCTTATTTCTGTTCAATTATTTTTAAAATTTCGATATATTGGCTTTATCTAAAAAATATATGCAAAATTTAAATATATATATAATCTCTATTCAGAAAAGTTTCATCTATAATCTTCTTAAGAAAAAAATAAAATAAATGCTGAATTATTATCTGAAAGTAAGAAAATAGATGGATAATGAATAAAATAATGTTTTTATATTTTTAAATTTATTCAAAATGTGGAAACATTTTCTGGATGCACATCAGAGACTTTATTTTTGTAACAAGTACGTTCTGACTACTTTCGGAAAAGTGATTCTGGAAAAGTGCATAAATTAATAATTTTTTTTGATATTTGATTTTATCTGAATTAGAATATACATAGATAGTAAAAATCGCGTTTGACACGAAACTGAGTGGACTGAAATATTTTTCATGTTAAAAGAATTTCGTGTGTTAAAGGTAATGATAAAAAAAAATCAACAAAATTAATTTTATGAGAGTAAATTTTTTTTACATGCATATGTATATGTGAATGCATTTAATAAAAATCAATGAAACAAAACCATTTACGAGAATTTAATGGAATTTAACACAAAATTTTCAAGCTTTTTGAAAAGCAAAACATCTTAAATCTTCGTACTTGGCCGTTTTCATCCTTTTCAACTCTGCTTCAAACTTACTAAGTTCAAATATTTCCACAATTTGCTCTCTTTTTTTAATTATTGTTGATGTACTATATAAGGGATTTACATCCGTTCCTCCCTGTAACCCTGCTGGAGGTGTTGGAGGAACTAAATGATCAGACAACATGATGAACTTCAATTATTTTATTTATCACTATTTCAACTCAGAAACAGCACTCTAAATAAGATAAATATGATCAGTCAGAGTACGAGAGTGAGACGAGATGCGTGGGGAGAATATATACCACCCTGCAAAACTATCTTTAAGATAACTTTATGCAGAAATGACCGCACTAATAATTTAACTCTCTAACTTGATTAAAGATCACAGTACCCGAATTCTTGCGGTCTCTTAATCCTTGCTTTTACTTTAACATGGCTCCAACGGTTGAACTAAGCACTTCTTAAAATGCCGACTTCTCGTTTCTTACACTGTTTACGCATACGTTTCCCCACCGAATTACTTAATTCTCATCTATTCACTTCATATCCAATCTAATCTCACTTCACTAAATTTCAAATTCGCGAGATTCAGAATATATATATTAAACTTAATTTGCATCATCACACGCTTCCTGTCCTTGGAGAAAGTTGGTTGAAAAAAATGATGACCAAAAAGGAATTCCCAAGAGGCCGTATTAGAACCGTATAGATCTGTGACAACTAGGGTTAGCAATACAAACATATTTACAGACTTCCTTTTTTGATTAACAGCCTTACGAAGCTCCATTTTCACTTTAAGCGAAAAGGAAGTTTGCTTTCCCCTTGAGCTCTTTGCTGTTGTGCTCGTATAAAAAAATCTTCTAAAAGAGGAAGGTAAAAAATAAAAAAAATGGCAGTTATAGAGACTGCCGATAGAAGTGAAAACTTAGAACTTTTAGTATTAAAATTTGAAATTTCATAATGTTTGAATTAAAATTATCAACATCAATCTGGTTTTCACATCTATTGACACTCCGAGCAACAACTAAATACATGTTTATATGATTTTTTATTATTCAAATATGTTACGGGCTGTACTAGATCATGACAAAATATAAATACATTTCAATTGAAATAACAATTAATATACAATCATATTATTTATGGATAGTATTTGTATTTACTTAAATTTTAATGTACTTAATTTTCAACATTATTTTAATTGTTTGCATCATTGTCATCATTCATTTCAACAATACTTAGACTTTTTGTACTTTCAATTATTTCATTTTGTTCAAAAAAAGATACAATAGGCTAAAGTAAGAAAAGAAAATGTTTGATTCAAATTTATCTAAGTATTGCGCGTTAAGACCGCATCGATCGCCGTTTTATATTTTGTAGTACTGAGTTTTCGATCATTGGACATATTTAAATTAAGTGTTTCATTTAGAAATTCAATTAGTGGTAGATTTTTATCATCTGCAAAGTTAATAATGAAGTCTCCACTTAAAATCATCGGTACATTATCGTATTTTTCGCCAAAGCTTTTTTCGAGTATTTCAGAACCTTCTTTTGTATAAATTATCAAATTTTCGAATAAAAATTGTTGTATATGTCTCATAGATTTTCCAGGCGAAATATAAACGGCAACTATTAATATGTATTGCCCATTCTCGGAATCGCAACGAGAAATGCACAGTATATTATACACTTTGAACTTTTCACTGAATCCATTGAATTTCACTTATAAGATATGCACAGCACTATACGTCAACTGTATAGCTACAGATATACTGCTATGAGCATGTCGGCGACGCGAACGCACCAGATTTCACCCATCCAAAAAGTGTATAAGCCGAACAGCACACTGCGCATGCGCCAGTCAGAGCATGTCGGTGACGCGAAACCATAAGATTTTCCCCTATCAAAAAGTGCCCAACGCCGCTAAAGAAGTTTTCACTTCAATAAATAAAAAACCTCGAACCACATAAACTTACTGATTTTTATTCACACTGCGATACACTCGTCACCGAATTCCAAAGCCAACGGAAGAGAATTAGATGCTTTTATGTGGCATTTGTAAAGGGTGGAGGGTGTGAAAGTAGCTTAGAGGTAAACAAAATTGGCTCCTGTCACAGGCATTTCCTGTCCGAGGGCATTTCAAAGCTAAGTTAGCCTTTTCTCCCTACGGAACATGCGAAACTACCTCTCTTTCATTTAACACCCCTCTCAAATCTCGCCTGCGTGGCTGGTGTTTTCCGTATTTTGTTCATTCCCAGAAGGGAAACCTTTTCGTGTTAAGAGAGTAAAGAGGAGTGTTAAGGTGTTAAAATGCACATAAATACATAGTAGTTTGTAGGGACCTTTGTATTATTTCGTGTTAACCTATATTTCGTCTTAAGCGTTTTCGTGTTAAATGTATTTCACTTTAAAATGATTTTAATAATATTATTACAATAAAAAATGTTTTAAGATGTCTCAGGGGTGTTAATTTTGTCTCGAGGGGTGAAAATATAAACTATTTTCAATATAGGTATACTTCTTTTAAATATAAATTAAATAATTTGAATCTTTTACGCATTATTTACAAAGAATTATAGTTTCCAAAAAGTGCAAAATGTTTGAAATATAATCATAATTTAAAAAATTATAAGCATATGCAAAAAATAAATAGTTTTTTAATAAATATTAAGTAATTTTTGCATTGCGCACGTTATTTTCTAAAATTGTAGCCTGTGAAGTATAAAACTTTATAAAATTATAAAATGTATCATACTCTTTAAACCCTACTAATTTAAGAATAATATATCTTTTGTATTTCAAAATATTGAAATGTAAAAAAAGAAATTTGAAAATGTACTTATTTAATTTTTTAAAAAATATAATTTATTATTCTATTTATTTAAAAATACTACAGTGTAATAAGGATACATTTAACTTTATAAATCAACTTATAGCTAGTAATTAAAGCAGCTACTTTAGAAAATAGCATGCGCAATGCAAAACTTAATTAATATTTCTTATTTTCATACGCTTATAATTTTTAAAATTATGATTATATTTTAAACATTTTAAACTTTTCTGAAGTCCCATTCCTTTATAAATAACGTGTAAAAGATTCAAATTATTTAATTTTAATTTCAAAGAGTTATATATGTTTGAATATTGCTTATATTTTCAGCCCTCTTGAGAAAGTTAACACCCCTGAGACCCTTTAAATGCATTTTTTTGGCAAAAAATGTAGAAAATGTTAATGTTTTCAAAACGCTCTTCTGTTATGGAAAATGCTTCTGTGGTTAATAATATTTTGCTTATATATAGTTAAGATTTTTCTAAAGATCCTGAACCAGAATTTTGGAAACATTCACATTATTTTCAGAGTTACTGTAACTCGAAAAGCAACAGGTGTTTTCTGTTCAAATATCTATTCATATATATTTAAACGTGAATAAATCCACTTTGAAATTCCTCTTCCAAACTCTTAGTGCAAGCTCTGTATCGAAGCCTTTGGATTGTATTGGAAAAATATTATTTGAAGAGAAGCATTTTGCATAAAAAGGAAAATGATTCGGAAGTATGCCATTCTTTCTTAAATTTTTTTGCCAGGAAATTTCCTTTTAATAATTTTTTTCTTGTAATAATATTTTTAATATAATTTTATATACCGTGAAAATCGCTTAACACGAAATCGAAGCGACTCAAATACTCTTTCACGTTAAAGGAATTTCATGTTAAGCACACGCACGCACGCACACACACACACACACACACTTTAACAAAATTAGGTTTATATAAGTATATATTATTTACAAGATATGTATATATGCATGCTTCATACATATCTATGTAAATAAAATATAGTGAAGCAAAAACATTCACAAGAAAACTTAATGATATGTAATACAATTTTTTAAAGTTTTTTTTTTTTTTTTGAATTTTATGAAAATAATCTGATGTTTTTCTTTGGATGGGTCTTTTTTATCATCAGATTGTTAAAAAATTTTCATGAAGTTCCTCATTTCGGATGACGCATTATTTAATTTCGTAGTCGGAATCTGCATCAATGATATATTTTGAGCGTTGTACAAACTACAAAATGTCTTTATTTACCATAAAATTGGGGTTGTACACACATTATCATCATGTATTGCAATGTATTCTTCAGATAATAGAATAGGACAGTCCAATCCGGCTGGTCTTTTCCGTGTTTAGTTTACTCCCAGAAGTGAAATCTTTTCGTGTTAAGCGAAATTTGTTTGTGTTGAAAAAATTGCATAAATACACAATAGTTTGTCGGGACTGTTGTATTATTTTATGTTAACCGATATTTTGTCTTAAAAGGGACATAGTGCAATTTACTCAAAAACTTTTAATTTGATTATTTTCAAATTTTTTTGGTTGTTTCTTATGTGTGTATATTATATAAAACAGATTTTGTGTTCAAAATTTCATAAAAAACTAGCCATTTAATTTTTTAAGGAAAAAACTTAAAATTTGTGAACTGATTTTGAAATGCTACTCGTTTTACAAAAGTTTACATACACGGATGAAATTTGATTTACATTTACGTCAAACTATGCATAACAAAAGTTGGTATGGGTTTTGCGATAACATCATTGGTATTCGTACAATACTTCTTTTTCTGAATGTTTACAGAAAATTCCTTATAAAAATGCACAAATTCTGAGTTCAATTATTTAAAAAAATAAGTATTGCTTTGTTTGAAAAATGCATACGAACTTTTGTTTCATGTACTATTAGCAACAAGTGAAAAAATTTCTATGTATTAGGCACAGTAGAAAAGAAAAAGCCTTAACATTTAAAATGAAGACAAACTAGTTACTTTATCTTTTTGAGATAAGTCAGTTTAAACTTTTGATTTGTCATTGGAATGTGAATAAAAACGAACGTAAAAGTTATCATAGCTCTGCATTTTTTAAACTTAGAGCTTTCAAATTTTATGAGTTGGTAGAAAAGTATATAAAAATAATTTAGGTTAAAAAAAATTAGATTTAATTTTTTGACCGATTTTTGTCAATTGAATCGTATTGCGTCCTAAGCCTTTTCGCGTTAAACTTACGTCACTGTATTTAGTATTCTAATCCACTAACCCCTATTATCAAAACATTATTCATTTATACGCTAAGAAATCGGCTTAAAATATTTTTCACAAATAACAGGAAAAATTAGTTAAATTCTATTCAACATCTCAGTAATATATCATCCTATAAATCCACTAACAAAAATATCTATTTCAGATTCTTTGAAAGATTAACTATTGAATAGACCTTTAGGAGAAAGTCCGTTCTTTCTATAATGGTCTTTTTTTGAAAAGAATATCTTCCAGCTTTCACCATTTCCAAATCCTGAATGGGAACCAGCAGCTGTTACTCCTGCCCTCTTTTGGCACCTAAATCCCAGAAGTCACCGATTTCCAAAAACCCTTGATCTCGGCGAGATGTTCTCCGAAGAAATAAATCTGCTGCAGTGATTTTTGACAGAATAGCATTGTTAACTTTTAAAGCCATAAGAGCAAAGAGGGCATCTACGATGTATCTTTTCATACGATTTTTAGATTCACCCATAAAAAAAAATTGTGAAATAGAAATTGTAGTTTCTAGAAGAGTATCTTGAATATTGAATATGATGGCAACGTCGAGCTTCTATACAGTTGTGGATATCTTATATTTGGTATTAAGTATGGAAATGTGGAGTTGCTAATGTCAGCATTATCTGCTGGTTAATAATTAACTTTAATTGTTAATTCGAGTTTTGATTCTACAAAGAAACTCTTTAGAACAGTGGTGGACAGATTTTTCCAGGGTACGGGCTACTTCTAATTTTTTAGGGTATTGCGGCCCACCTAGCGGTGTAGGTGTGGTGAGCTAAAAAAAAGGTCTATAATATTTATTATAACTTAATAATAAACACGGAACATGTACTTACCTACATTACAGTAAAAACACTCGTAAAAGACCACGTTTAAAGCAAAACGCAAGATAGAAACATAATAATAATAGCCACAAATATCTATAGTATATAAAGGAGAAAAACGACTCATTCACTGACTAATCACGGTATCTCCGGAACTATTCAATCTACTGACTTGAAATTTGGTAAAGACATGTTCCTTTCATAAAGAAGAGATCCGCTAAGAACGGAGTGAAATTCGAACCGAAAGGGGCATTATAAGGGGCGCTTTAAATAATTGTTTCCATTTTAAAACTATTCGACGTACAATCTTGAAATTGGGTAAGCAGATTCCTTTCATACAGTAGAGATCCGCTACAAAATGAGTTTGGTGAAAATAGACCCCCAAGTGGCGTTGCGCCGGCTTAGAGGGCGTTATAGATAAATGTTTCCATTTTTAAACTATTAGACGTACAGTCTTTAAATTTGATATAAATAGATTCCTTTCATAGAGTAGAGATCAGCTACAAGATGGATTTTGGGAAAATATCCCCCCCCCCGCAAGTGGCGTTGCGGGGATTAAGGGGCGTAATAGATAAATGTTTTAATTTTTAAACTACTAGGCCTACCTTTTTGAAAATTGGTAGGCATGTTTCTTTCATAGAGTAAATATCCCCTATAAAATGGGTTTGGGGAAAATTGATCCCCAAGGGATGTTACAGGGGGTTAAAGGGAGATATAAATAATTATTCCGATTTTTAAACTATTAGACGCACAGTCTGGAAATTTGGTAAACAGTTTTCTCTGATAGGATAGAGATACGCTACAAAATGCGTTTCGTGAAAATAGACCTCCAAGGGGCGTTGCAGGGCTGGGGCGTTATAGAAAATTATTTCCATTTTTAAACTACTATACGTACAGTCTTGAAGTATGATAATCAGAATCCTTTCATGGATTACAGATCCCCTATGTAATATGTTTTGTGAAAATCGACCCCTAGGTGGCGTTGCGGGGCTCAAGGGGTGTTATAGATATTATTTTCCATTTTTAAACCATTAGACGTACAGTCTTGAAATTTGGGAAGCAGTTTCCTTCCGTAGAGTAGAGAACCGCTACAAAATGGGTTTCGCGAATGTCAAACACCAAGTTTCATTTAGGGAGATTAAGGGGCATAATCGATAAATATTTCAAATTTTTAAACTATTCGATCTACCTGCTTGAAAATGATTATCAGAATTATTGAAAAGAACCTCTCGGTGAAATTTTCTGTAAAAAGAGGGCGTCCTTCTGCCGACCATCCCCCTTCAGACTTGTCTGAAAGACAATTTGGTGAAACCATTCTCCCAACAGAGAAGAGAACTAATCCAACACGACAGCGTATTATTTGCTGCTCAAAGAAAGTCAGAATAAAGGGAAGAAGGTAAGAAGAGAAACAAGGTTCTCTCTCTCTCTCTACTGTCTAGATTGCGATGTTGGGTTATGTGCAGTACCGCGTTTTCGAATTTATCATACACGAGATCAAATTTTGATGAATAATGTCATAATCATTCATGTAAATGCAAAAGATTTGAATAAAATTTGTGATTCCAAGAAAAAAGTAGGTAAGCTTTGTATTTAGAGATAGTGTGAGTTGATTCCAAAGTCTTACGATTTCCGCCATACAGAAAGCCAACTTTACAAGTAAATTACTCATTAATTTGAATAGATTTTTTTTTACATTAATTTTTATGAATTTTATATGCGAATGGTGCTTTTATGTTAAAAAAATATATGTATGTTTGAAAACAAGCATAGAAAAAAAATTGATTTTTTTCCATAATCCAAAAATAAAATTAATATGGAAAGGGTTAATGATTTTTACATCAAATTAGTTGACATATTTATAGAAAACGAATTTTTTTGGGCACAACATTTGCCATGAATGACACATATTAAATTGTCGCGAAAACTAATTTCCTGGCAAAACAACAGCAACAATTTGAATGTCATGAGTGCGTGCGGATTTGGAAAGAAATAAATTTAATTAAAATGAAGGGAAGCAAAAACGAGTGACAAAACATACAGGGAAACTTATTAAAGTTTTTCTAAGAATCTGATTTCTTAATTTTTGAAAAATACTTCTGAAGTCATGTACACTAGGATGGATCGAAAATTTTTTTTTCAGAATTTCAAAACCTATCTATTCCGAAAAGATGAAGAAGATATAGATGAAGGGGAAATAAAAAAAAAGAATTTTTATGTTAAGTACTACCACAGGGGCAATGAAATCTAGGTATTAGAGCTTTTTTGATACTTTTAAAATTTATTACAATGAGAGACCACATACTAAATACAGTCGGATCCCGATTTAACAAACCTCGCGATTTAACGAATTTTTTTCTTTTCCCGAATAAAATGAATGAAAAATCTCCTAACTAATGAATAACAAACCCCAATTTTACGAATTATTTCAATAGATGAGTTTTTTATATATTAGCTTGTATTAGAAAAAATTCATTTTTTTCAGATAATATTCTTTTTGTTCGTAACAGAAAGAGAATTTTTCTTGTAAACAGCAATATTCGACGGTAAAGGGTGCAGAACATTATTAGACTTTACAGATGAAGATGAGTCATGAGTGGATCCTATCGTGTGAGTTTTGAATAGGACAGGAAATTCCGTTCGTATCTCGTCCCACTCCACAATTCAAGGAATATTTTTACATTTTATTCATAATGGAAAATTTTGATGAAGATTGCCTATCTGTGCTACTCAAGTTCAGTAAATTGTTGATTCGTCGGAGCCAATGAATAACGATTCTGATGCAGAATATGATAATGGAACTGTTATCAAAACTGTTACATTTTGCAATGCTTTATATTTTTAGAAACTGTGAAAACATTCCTCTTGCAACAAGATGTAAATGACGCTGTATTTTCTTCTCTGCATAAAACAGAAAAAATAACTCTTTCGAGAGTAAGGCAGCGTTTCTCAAACTGTGGGGCGTGCACCCCTAAAGGGGGCGTGATAACTCTACGAGAGGGTGCGCGAGCATGTTAAAAAAGTGGAAACAAAAGATTATTTAAAATAATTATTAATTTACTGAAAATAATCAAATAAAATGCATTATCTGACTAATAAAAATAAAATACACATTTACACTAATATAATAAACTTATGAATATATCAGTACTGTACAATATATTTTATAATTAATTTAACAATACTAAAAGAGCAAGTGCCTCCATGGACTTGTCATATATAAAACTATATGCAAAAACTAACACTTATCTTGATAATTTGTATCCTTAACTACCGATTAAATGTTATGTGAATCGCTCCCCAATGTGACCATTTTCGACTCAGGCGCGCGTATGTAATGTACTGAGGGGGGCGGAAGAAAAGGAATAAATAAGTAAATACTTCGCAAACACTCTCAAGGTCCTTTTATTGCATTCCAAAGTCTTCGGAGTTGTTTTATGGAGAGCAGTTCATAGGAAAAAGAACGTACTTTGGAAAGACGTATGAAAAGTCCGGGGAAATTAACACGTTGGTTGAGAGAGAGGTTTATATACGCCCGTTCCACTTAAGAGGTCGTATTGTAGCTTTAGCGACAAAGTATAATATTATTGAATACAATACATTGTTATTGTATGGAGGGTGGGGGCGTGATGAAAATTATAATCGAATATTGTTGTTGTTGTCGTGTCCTTCCCGAAGGGAAGGAATGAAAGTTGCGATAGCCTGTGAGACACACACAGGTTGGACTTCTTAAAGATAGATGGCGACATTACCTATCTCCACCTCCACAAGTTAGGCATGGAACTGGAGAGGAGGGAAATATTCTCCAGCCCCCTGCACTCCAAAAAACCCAGGCCCTCTGGTCTGGAGTCCGATGCTTTAACCACTAGGCTACCCACGGCCTAATTGAATATTGGGTCGAAAATATTGAAAGTTTGAGAAGCACTGGAGAGTATGAAATCAAAAAAAAATTTCAAACTTCTATTGGTCAGTATTTTAAAATTTCCAGTAACTGGTGCATAATAATTCACCAGTAGTATTTTTAGCTATCGAATAAAAAGCGTGTAATTTCTAACTATGGATATATTTCTGTGTAGTTGAATTTCCAAAAGGTAGGTGCAAAAATTTTGTATTATGTTTGGATCCTGGTATAGCGCACAACCCCAATTTAACGAACAAAATGTTCGTTCCCGATGAATTCTTTAAATCGGGGTCCGACTGCAGTTACAAGGGAAAGAAACATCAGATACATTTAATAGAACTATACTAAAGAACTGTACCTGTACGCGCTCAATCCATAGTTTATGAGCAAAATACAGTAAATGATGATGAATGAATGAAGATGATAAATGAAGATGATGAATGAATGATGATGAATGGAGGATTGATGAATGAATGATGAATGATGATGAATGAATGATGATGAATGAATGATGATGAATGGAGGATTATGAATGAATGATGATCAATGAATGATGATGACATGAATGATGATCAATGTAGGATGATGAATGAATGATGATGATGCATGATGGTTCATGATGGGGCTTCGACGCATTTATGTGTTCCTGTACGTGATTGGATGGATATCACATACTTCGGCCTCTAGATCGGACATGCAGACCCGGTTCTATGGCCGCTACGATCGCGATATCTCACACCACTGGAATTTCTTCGTATGTATCCGTCTAAAAAAATGGTAGATCGAGATGTAGTGACTACCCCATCGGACTTAGTTGCTTGTCTGTATGCTGTTTGTACTTCGTTGGACACCGTGCTGCTGAGACATGGGCACTCATCCATTCCGCGGCGTCCTCAAGGCAGCTTCGATGTGCCCCTAGGACACTTGAACATCTGGCTTTATAAATATTTGCAAATACTGCTATTGATGTGTCCAATATGGCTGACATACTTCGTTTTTCGTACTTTCCTCGTAAATTACGGATCATACCAGTACAGTCTTTCAGGATTTTTCTTATGTATCCCCAACGAAGAACTTGGCATGGTCGTCATCTGGTTGCTATTTTTGGAACACCCTGTATGGAATTAACTCATTCAATTTATAAATACTTTCGCAAAAATTATTCAATGGAGAAAAATTAGTATAAAATTTCCATTGACATCCTTTAGACCAGTGGCTCTTCAAATGTGGTCCGTGGACCGTCTGCGGCATTTTCTTAGGGGTCCGCAAAGGTCTCTAATGTTAAGATTTTCTTCTGTGTTACAGACTCTCATGAAAGATGTCATTGAAAAATTGAAAGATATGCCATCTTAGGCTAGATCAATAAATTGTTCCCCAAATAAAAATATTTACTAGAATATGTGTTTTGATTAAGAATATTAATTCAGTCTTTTTATTGTTTGCTACTACATACCCTTTACTCAAGCGTAATATTTTCAAACTATACATAATAGAAACACATATGTGCAGAGATTAAGAACTGAATTCACATATCGCGCCAATGCGATGACGATTGAATCCATCCCGATTTCCTAATCGAATGCCGCCTGTATTATTTATTTATTTGCGCTTATATTATTTATTTATTTAAAGCTAGTATTTTGTAATATATTTATATGCATATATTATTAGATGTTTAATGTTTTCTTAAAGTAAAAAAAAGAAAAGAAATGTGTGTGTTAAAAAAAAAGTCTGTATAAATAGCAGATTATTGAGGAACCTGTGGCTGTGTATTATCTATGTAAGCCACTAACTGCCTTCAGACTGAAGTGATCATTTTGGTCTAGGGGTAAGTTACATGCTTACGGAGCCGTAGGTGCCGAGTTCTATCCACCTCATTGGTGACCTTGACGCTGAACTCAGAAAAACGCGACCATCGTGCAGCAGTCGTGGCGCATTCAATACATTCTATACACCGCAAATTCAACCAAGCCATCTCACACAATGACGCAAACCACAAGCCGTGTCACACAATGACGCAACAGACAAGCCTTCACACCTAATGACGAAATAACTCACACGCTCGCCGTAGGAACGGTATCGTTCGTTCGCCTGACCGGCTCACTGGTAGGAGAGTGTGTGGCGGTGATATCTATATAAGCCAGTAACTGCCCCCGGGCTGAAGTGATCATTTTGGTCTAGGGGTAAGTTATGTGCTTACGGAATGGAAGGTACAGAGAGAATGAATGTCCATCAAACCTTTAAATCTCTGAACTATGTGTTGGGAGTCAGAGAGGGGTGTTCAAAGTTTTGAACCGAAGAAGAACCGTTGCCTTAGACAGTCATTGGATGGATAATTGCTTGCAGAAAAAGGTAAGATAAAAGGAATTTTTCTTATAATTTAAAGGAATAGATAAATAAAAAAAAATTTGTTTCATATAGATTTTAAAACAATTTTTTGGGGGAGATAAAAACATAAACTATATGATTGAGAACAATTTCTATGCTTAAAATATCCAAAAGAAGTGAAAAACTCATTACATTAAATTTCGATGGTTTTAAACACTTTCAGAGGTTTTTAAACACTTTATTGAGATTAAATTAATTTGGGTGTATCACGCAATCTAGTAGTGTGAAGCCGGTCCTCGATCTTAAAAAACAATTCCATCATTTGTTACAAGTAATTAGGATGACAGGAAAAACGAGTCAGTTTCTAAAAGATAAGAATCTGGACTTAATTTTACCCTATCTAGCTCTATCGGCTCGTTTGTCGGGCAAATTAATGACATTTGAGCTCCACTCTTTAACTAATGCTATAAATAACTTGATTACGAGAAGTAATTAATCATTATTAGGAAATTGTTTCTAGGGCATTTTTTTTTAATTAGAAGAGTCTGATATCATGAGTTTATAGGATGAATTATTAAATGGAATTATTTTGAGAAAATAATATATTTTTTTTTTGGTCCTCATCCAATGAGGCAAAAGAAAAAGGGATCTGAATGACTCTGAAATTCTTGCCTGTAGAAAAAAAAATGAGAATCAACACAGAGAGTGATTCTTATCAGAACAATCTAAGAGAAACAATCTAAATAGAGTTTATTTTAAGCATTTAATTTAAAAATGTTACATGTGAAACATAGTGACTTTCTTCTCGACGAGTCCCTGGACTTGTAATAAAGATCTACGGTTTATTTCCGAACATAAACCGATCTGTGTTAAAAGCCAAAAGAGCTTTCGTCCTTGTCGTCGATTCCACTTGACCTTGGTTCAAAATTACTATGTCCGTCGCCAAAAGCCCTAGAATAGCTGAATAGTGTGATGTTAATATTCACTCACTCACTGACTAGCTCGTTTTAGTCTGTAATTTCTAAAATTTGTATCCGTTTTTCAATTAAACTGAGGCCCTAAGGCCTGAGGTCAAATTCCCAACGGTCATTCGATTTTCTCATTGAACTGGGTTTAAAGACTCAAGTACTTCAATGTCTTGCTCATGAATTGTCAGCTCCTGGTTTTGGGAATCCAGCAGATCTAGAACGTCATCAGTATCCAGTTCTAAATTTTTTGCCTGACAAGATCAATAACTTCTTCAATCTAATTATCAATTTCATCAGGCTCTGACACTAATACCGCCTTATTTTCAGTGATAAAAAAACAAGGGGAAAAAAAAATAATTGACGAGATTTGAAATTCGCGTAAATCGAGGCATTACTGAATTGAATGTGCAACTTTACGCTTAGGAATTTAAATATCGATAGGGGATAATTAAACAATGCTGACATTGCTTAACTACAAGACACGAAACCTACAAAAATAATCATGAAAGCTTTTTAAGTGATTGTGGCGGATGCTTTGGGAATCAAGCTTTAATAAGTGCTAAAAAAGTGCTCATTCTTGAAATCCATGATTATTCAAATTTTGCAAAAGCATTTTTATGTCAAAATAATTCGAAAAGAGTTTTGGAAATTCATTTTGTTTTCATTTTCTCGCTCTGCAATTTTCATTGATCATAAGGAGGAAAGTTTTGGGTTTATTTGAAGGTGTTCACTTCTTTTTATATTGAATTGTTCACGTACCTCTTACAAAGTTTTTATGTATTCACAGGTGTTAGTAAGAAATACTTGAAGAACTATTGTGAGAAATATCATTAGAGTTTCTGTTTGAGTGCACGTTTCAGCGTGTGAGGATTTATGGAGCAAAAGTCGATTTTGGTGTAAAAGTGTTCCAAAAATTGTATGACACGCGATTTTTTTTCCCAATAAAAGTTTGAGTGATTTTTAAAAATAAAAAAAAAAATAATGAAAGAAGAAATCACTTTTTTCTTCAAAGAAAAATATTAAAACAAAATGATCTAAAAAAGTCGTTTTTGTAATTTTTTAAAAAATTAAATTTCCTTTTTTAATATTGTAATCAATGGTTATATTTATTTATTTATTTTTGTAATAACTGCTAGATGGCGCCACCAGAATAGAGTACTTACACGGTTTCCCTCTGGTGGGGAAACCGGTAGTGAGTCATTAAGACTGCGGGTACACTGGTGTGACCATCACGCTGGAATCTTTCTCCAATGATTTCTGCTGTTATTATATATACATCCTAGAACTGTGTAGAATGAACTGTATACATGTGTCTATGTACAGTAAATGGACTGTATTTAACCCTGAGGGGAATTAATATCATCGAATGATCTACGAATTTAACGAGTTACAATATAAAATTAAAATATTCAAGAAAAGGGTTTAACACACTCATTTACTCATTAACACACTCATTTACTCACTCACTCATCACAAGATCTCAGGAACTATTAGACCTACAGACTTGAAATTTGACAGGCATGTTCTTTTTGTTGAGTAGAGATCCAGTAAAAACGGGTTTTGCAAAACTAGACTCCCAAGGGGGTTTGCGGAGGCGAAGAAAACAAACATGGCAAAATATTTCTTTTATTCGATAGAAACTCGGTAAGGGAAGATTTTGCTTAAATCAACACCCAAGGGGCTTACGGGGGTGTTATAGATAGAAAAGATCTATTTTTTTTAACTATTAGACTTGAAATTCAGTAAGCATGTTTCCTTTCTTGAGAAGATATCTACTAAGAACCGGTTTTTTCGGAAATCAGCTTCCAAGGGTGTTCTGGGGGATTACGAGGGCGTTATAGATTTAAGAAAAAACTACCATTTTTTATCTGTTGGGCTCAGATTTGAAATTTGGTAAGCATTTTTCTGTTATTGAGATCCTCTAAGTACGAGTTTAGTGGAAATCGACTTTGAGGGGGCTGCATGGCTTAAACAATAAATGTACTATTTTAGTAATTCAAGTCCTGTTCTTTTTAAATCAAGAGGTGTGAGCTGCAAGAATGTTTTTCAATATAATCGAAAGCTTAATGCTAGTACTGGATAACAATAACTTAAAACCTGAATTTATAATTAGATAACAATAACATAAATCCTGAATTATAATTAGGTAAAACTAACATAAAACCTGAACTAATAATTAGATATCAATAACCTATAACCTTAATTAATAATCAGAGAGCAATAATCTAAATTAGTTAAAACTAATACGTAACCAGTATACGTTTAACGCGGAAACGCTTAAGACGAAATACTGGTTAACACAAAATAATATAAATATCCTGACTAACTATTATGTGTTTTCATAAATTTTTTTCTCTTAACTCGAAACGAAAATCGCTTAACACGAAAAATTTTCTCTTCTGGAAATGAACAATGTTCGAAAAACACTAGCTGCACAGAGAGGTGTGAAATGAAATAGAGTTGTTTAACCATGTTTCGTATAAAGGAGACGAGCTTTGGCTTTGAAATACCCTCGGAATAGCCTGTGACACAAGCCAGTTTTGTTTATGTAAGCTACTTTCACCCTCCACCCCTACAAACTCTCCACCCTTAAATAAAATGAATGGTTCAAAACTCCTGTTCCCACATCATCCGAAATGTTGAACACCATGAAAAGCATGCGCAGTTATTTAGCCGTATATTCCAATGGTAAAAGGAAAAACAAAATGGAAGACATCGAATAATTTGTTGACAAGTTGATGCTAAAAAAAACAATGCAAAAAAAATCAGATTGCTTTAAAAAAATCATTAAATATTTTGTTTTTCAAAAAACTTGAAAATTTTTTGTATTAACCCATTTTATTCCACTGTCCTATTTAGAGGATAGCTGAAAAATATTATGTGGAAATCATTATTTTTTTGTTGCGAACATTTTGCCAGTTGGAATATGTAGGGGTATATGTTAGTTTCTGATAGCATGAGTTATGTGTTTCTCCCCTCCTTTCCTTTTCTCCCATTTCCTCTTTCTCCATTCCCACATTTCTTATGCGATAGTACCCCTTTTTTATCGTCTCATGGTGGTTAATTGTAGCTTTATTGTTCTTAGGTAAGTTTAAGCGCGTTATTTTTAAACTGTCCTCTAAATAAGACAATTGGACGATAAGCATGCGATTGAAGCGCCGCGCGTTTCTTCTATCTTTTATAACTAAGAGTAAAATAAATAAATAAATAATTTCCCTTCTAGTGTTTCACCTCTGCTGAGTTATGTCAGTGCAAAGCATTCTGAAGTTAGAGGAAGCATTAGAGGATCATTAAATAGTTTAGATTCAGATGAGAGCTATTTTGAAATGCTATGTTACCAGCAGATACTAGTGATGCAGCTGACGAAGATAAAGGGGATAAGAATGAAGCAATGCTGGTGGAATTATTGTAAACGCGATGCTCCTGGTTCTCTGGGGGTTAGAACTGGAGATAGTTTCCCGTCTGAACAGCACAAGCCTAGTGTTCCGACAACAAAGAGCAGAAAAAAGTTAAAAGACACCAGTCATCTTCGATAAAGAATTAGTCACCGCAATATACAAAATGGGAACCAGAGGCTGAATCAACTGCAAATTACTTGTTCAAGCAAATGGAAACTGCATTGAAAATAAAACTCCATCAAAGCATTTTGAGCAGTTTTATTCCAGTGAAGTGATCTCATTGTAAAAGAAACTGTGTGATATACAACAGATGTAAAATTCGAACGCGATTTCTTGACTACTAACAAAAAAATATATGTTGTTATAAGGATTTTGCTTTTAACTGGTTATCATTTAAATACCTGTGTCCTTGACTACCGGTCAAATGCTGAAGACCTTGCCATTTTTTTGGTGAAAAATGACGCGTTATGAAACGGCTACCAAAAGTTAAAATCTTATTTACAGTTTGTGGACAATGGAACTGTAAGTCTGCATGTCCAAGATCGATTCCTCAAAGTAAAACCTTTGTTTGTCATACTGAATAATCATTTTATGAAATTTGGAGGTGAGTAAGAAGACGCAAAGATAAAGTAAACGTGAAGATGCCGAATTCGGTAAATTGTTACTGTTGGCTGCACTTTATTCCATTAAAATTCATTGGAAAAAATGGCACTGACCACTTTTTATACGTTCACTAGATGTGTCCATGATAAACGTTTGGGTAATTCACAAAAGGTTCAACAAAGAGGAAGTCATAAACTTGTAACAATAGTTTATATATAAAAAAAACTGATAAGAACAAGAGACAGGCATAGGATCTCGACTGTGCCTTCTGGTGCAAAATAAGACATTAAAATAAGTAAATATAGTAAAGCGAGAAAAACACAGTTTTCGTCAAAGAGAGGCTTCAAATGAAAACCAAAAACATACTGTGGAAATTGAAACAAAACATTTGGTAGGCTTGCTTTCAATCTTTCCACCAAGTTTAAAGTGAAATTCAACTGAAAAGTGAACTATCTTGTAAAAAAGATAGCATTACTCAAATAAGGTAAAATTTTGTACTCGGGAATCGATTTTCATCATTGAAGAAAACACTAAGACATATAAGTGCAAACTTTATTTCCTTTGTCTCAGTGTCCTATTTAGAGGACAGGTCAGATTTCATATATAAAATATAAAATTCTTTCAAAATTTGTTACATTTAGTTTTTTAAGTTTAATTAACTTCAGAAAATATGATTCTTCTCAAATTTGAACAAAATAAATAAATCGGGATAAAAAGGGTTAAGTTTTATTAAACTCCTATGAATATTTTATTTAATTGATTCTTATTAAATACATGCACAAATACATACTATGTAAAAATAAAATGTACTTTAATAAACTTAATTTGGTCTAATATATGTTTTTTTCCCTTTAATCGACAAAATATTTTAATCCCCTCAGTTTCGTGTTAAACGATTTTCATGGAATTAAATAAAATAAAATATGCATTTGACCTCGAACTGTTTCAGAAAGCAAGCGTAAAAATATATAGCGTAAGTGAAGCATTTCTTCTCCCCCCCCCCCCAAATAGTGAATAATGTTACATCTCATGAATTAATATCATTTGCATTGGAATTAATCATACAGATCACATATTGCATTTCCATAAATTTATATCGAAAACGTTTTGGTTAAGTGAGTTTTTAACACGCTTTTATAAGTTTCACTTGCACGTAACGGAATATTAGAACTCGATTTTTACCCACTTAAAAAGATTGGATTCATTCGAAATTGCGCACACTTGTCAAGGACCGATGACAAAACAATAATTTCATAATATTGTTCCATTGTCCTTTTCAGGATCGTCAGGAAAAGGATAATCAGATAACAATAAAGTGCACCACGAACGTATAACACGGCACACAGACAGAAGAAAGATACAAACATCCATGTCTGGGATTCGACCCAGTTGCCACCCAGTCAGCTTCACTGACCCTATACGGATGGGCCGATTCAATTTGCGCAATCCATGTACCACTTCCAGATTTGGTGACTAATTGCATATATCATTTTTAAATTTGGCGACTAGTTCCGCATACCATTTTCAGATATGGCAACTAATTTCATACATCATTTCCAGATTTGGTGACTAACTTCAGATTTAGCGACTAAAAGAATAAGATGTAACCTTAAGGAGAGTGTTTTGAATTTAAAGCTAATTATATGCAAGTACTTGTGGTTACACTTGCATACACTTGCGGTTAATAGAAATAAAACAAAAAAAAGTGTTTTGTATCTGAGAAAGTGGAGGGTGGGTGTGTGTTAGCAGTTGCTTACCATAATATAAACATTTTTCAAAAAATGAAAATAAAAAAAAGGCTCGTGCATGTGAAAAAAAAATAACGTTCTAACTGCTAAATATTTTTTATTTTTATAAAGCAATACGTTTAGAAGTGATAATACGAATTAACATGAAAGGAACACGTTTAAAAGGTGAAAAAATGATTGACACTTAATACTACCATGTTTTTATTAAGTCGCTTTCTTGTATGTCTGTCCGGGTGAAATTTTGTAATTGATTTTAAACTGTGTGACTTTCCGAGGAGCTAGAGACTTGAAATTTGGACCATAGCTCAGAAGTGGATCACAATGCATGAAAATGTGAAAAAAGAAAACAAAAACTAAAAGGAGGAATTTTATAATTTTTAGTCCGTTATAAAAACATGGTACATTAAAATTTTTTTTTTATTTGAACTTTTTCTTCTTTATACATTTTTATTTGTTTGACCTGTTCAAAAGAGACGGAATCTAATATAACGATACGGGACTCATCCGAGGCCTCGTAAACGGAGAGAATAAATACACTTCAGACCCGTTAATTAATATCCATTGAAGAGCAAGATTAATTCCACAGCCACGTAATTCCAGCTTCAAATATCAAACTCAAGGATAAATTCAACAATGAATAAATGATAGTTTAAAAAATTAAAAAACACGCTTTTATTGTAGTTCGAACCAAAAAATGAAAAATAAATTATAGTTTGAAAAAAACTAAAAAACACGCTTTTATACTGAATTGAACTAAAAAGTAAAAAAATAATTTTTAATAAAGAATAAAATGATTAACCAGAAAATGAATGTCATTGGAGTAAAAGCGTGGGGTGTTCTATAAATGTATCTTGTTATAATTTCTAACTTCTATTCCGAAA
The DNA here is from genome assembly GCA_019973975.1 of Trichonephila clavata. NCBI lineage: Eukaryota > Metazoa > Arthropoda > Arachnida > Araneae > Nephilidae > Trichonephila > Trichonephila clavata. The sequence continues at coordinate 84,778 of BMAO01030465.1, forward strand.
AGCTGAGTTAGTGTAAAAATGTAGTACAAAGTACCCCACGCTTTTACCACAATGACATTCATTTTCTGGTTAATCATTTTATTCTTTATTAGAAATTATTTTCTTACTTTTTAGTTCAATTCAGTATAAAAGCGTGCTTTTTTAGTTTTTTTGAAACGATAATTTATTTAAATACGTTTATTTTTTATAAAGCTTCACTTTTCTTCAGTTCCATTTAAATTTATGATATTCTGTACGATATTTTAAGTATTTTTTTTTTTTTTTAAGATTTAAATATTCACACAGTCGGAAAAAAATAATTTCCTTAAAAACCTTTTTTTACGATTCGCTGCAAAAGAATTATATTTCTAACCTCAGAAAAAAATGTAATCGAGAAATCTGTTTGTGGCACTTCTTAGTTCAGAAACTTTACTTTCGAGGCTGAAAATTCTGTTACTTTTGCTCTAGTGAATAAGTGAAATTCAAAGTTGTGTATTTTTTACGTTCTTCTATCGCTTGACTGAATTTATTTCGCACTATGAATTCCTGGAAAAAGTAGCCTTCATCTGATATTTTTTTTAGTTTTATTATTATTTGCTAGATCTCGAGAAGTGCTAGTTGAATTTTTGGGAAAAAAAATCGTTGTGGAAGGAAACTGTTTTTAACAGTAAAAATGGTTGTTTTTAAAAAAAAGTTAAAAGGGTTTTGTGTGTGTGTGTGATAACTTTTAGTGATGCACTTGAAGTTACATTTAAAATTTACTTTGTTACTTGTACAAAATTAGCTAAATTCCAGGGATGTAGAAAGGCATGGGCCGACTGGGCCAGGGCTTCACCCTTGGTGGGGGCCTCTTTTCGATCTGGACCTTGTCATAATAAGATTATGATCCGGGTAATTTTAATGGTCAAGTATTTTATCCCCGTACATATATATTCTCCGAAATAAATTATAATTTTTAAAAACTAAAAAACATGCTTTATAGTGAATTGAATTAAAATTTAAAAAGATAATTCTTAATATAAGAATAAAATGATTAACAAGAAAATTAATTTCATTGGGGTAAAAGTGTGGGTGCTCTATATTAATTGTTTTAATTTCTTACTAGTTTTATTCGAAATGCTGAGTTAGTGTTAAAATGTAGTACAAAGCACCCCACGCTTTTATCCCAATGACATTAATTTTCTTGTTAATCATTTTATTCTTATATTAAGAAATATTTTTTAATTTTAGTTCGATTCACTATAAAAGCGTGTTTTTTAGTTTTTTAAACTGTCATTTATTCATTGTTGAATTAATCCTTTATTTGATATTTGGAGCTGGAATGATCACCTTTTAAACTTATTGCTTTTTAAAAATAAAAATAAAATATTTAGCTGTTAGAACATAAATTTTTTTCCACATGCACGAGTCTTTTTTTATTTTTTTATTTCCATTTTCAGAAAAACTAGACAATTGTTTATATTATGATAAGCAATTGCTGACGCACACCCACCCGTCCTTTTCTCACATAAGGAGAATACTTTTTTGTTTGTTTTATTTGGTATTAACCACAATTGTATATTTGTCTTTAGGGTTGCACCTAAATCTTTTAGTCACTAAATCTGGAATTAGTCGCCAAATCTAGAAATGGTATATAGAAGTCGGCAAATCTGAATATGGTGTATGTAATAACTCGCCAAATCTGGAAGTGGTATATGGAATTAGTCGCCAAATGTGAATAATCATTTTTCCTGATCAGGACAATGGAACAAAATTATGAAATTATTCTATTGTCATCGCTCCTTGATAAGTGTGCAAAATTTGGAATTAATCTGACCTTTTAAAGTGGGTAGAAATCGAGTTCAAAGATTCCGTTACATACAAGTGAAACTTATAAAAGCGTGTTAAAATAGGGAATTTCAAACTGCATGTCAACTGGCAAAAGTTGTAAGACTGTATTATTATGTGATGACCGTTGTCTGTGTCTAGGCCTAGGTCTAATAACATTAACAATCATTCAACCCTTTTAGTCGAAATATGGCCATCAGTCGAGCTGGTTTGTGCTTAGGTTTTTGTGATTGTGAGTCGCGCGCATTTGTTTGTTTCAAATTACCGTTTGAACGAGTATTTGACAATTCATGCTACATACAATAATACCTCAATTCATACGACCCCGACTTACGTGAACCCGGAGTCACGCGATTTTCAAATATTGTCGGTTGGATTCATCTTTCTCTTTGATTCGTCAGGTGCAATCAGCGCTCGAGCCAGATGAAATGGGTAATGTGATTGAGGAAATGGACGATCTTGTACCAGGTAAATGAAATTAGAAGTGGATAGCGATGACGTTCAAGAACTGCTGGATTCCAAGAATCAGGACCTGACAATGGAAGAGCTCGTAGAAATTCATGAGCAAGAGCAAGACATTGTAGAACTTGAGTCTTCAGACCCAGTTCCATCAGAAAATCGAATGACGGTTGGGAATCCAGCTGGGACAGAAGGCCTCAGTTTAGTTGAAAAAGAGTTCCAAATTTTAGAAAATATAGACTCCAGCGAAGAGCGTGTTTTTCCACATAGCAAGGAATAAAAAATAATAATATTTGATACGAGAAAGATTTGAGGGAGAAAAAAATCTTTGAGCAGCCACTTAGTTAGATTTTATGAAACCTTCTATATGAAAGTAACTTTGGTTTGCGATTTTGTATTTGTGTTATCAAGATTGTATTAGCATTTTCTGTTTCTAAATTGTTATTTTATTCCGTTTCCTGCCCCAACTGAAAATAGTTTAGCTGTATTTTATGCTGAATTATACTCCGACTTACGCGAATTTGACTTGTGCGGTTATTACTCATTCCCACGTAATGCTTCAGTTCGGGGTGTTACTGTAGTGTATACTTTTAAAGATCTCAGGTAGAGATACTTTTGCATAGGGGTCCAGGGCCTTAAAGTATCTTAAGATTTCGCTAGGTCCACTGCTCAAGGAGTCTTAAAATATCTGACTTTCCCTAAAATTGTGAGTTTTGCCCGAAAATGACAATTTTTTTTAATGATTTTATTTTATATGCCATTTTATTAGCTTTATAAAAATACCCAGTATATTATTTTCCGTTCATTAGAACAAAAACTACAGGTGTTTTAGTAAAAACAGATGCCTTTACTTTAAGCAAGATATCATATATATACTTTAAGACGCGTTTTACACGAAATGTGTTTTTTTTAACATGTTTAAACGGGGACAGGGATTGCAAAAAAGTTTTGAAAATAATTAACTGAGAAATTATTTGTGTATGTTCTGTATAGTGGTAGCAGTATTTTAACGTTCAGATTTATCAATCACTGTTTTATTACAAGATTTACAGTCCCTAAGGTAATATAATCAATGTTTTTTTAAGCAATTTCATATAATAACAAATATAAAGTGCTCTAGTTTTTGAAAAAATTAAAGTATATCCTATCCTAAAGGTCATTTCAAAAATGAATAACATAGCAACACATCAGAATTGAAAAATTGAAAATCTGTTCATAAACTTTTGGTACAGAATGGGCCGGGTTTATGTTATATTTTGTCAATTTTTACTCATTTTTTCCCATTTTAGTAGTTATAATTTCTTTTTCTATTCTGAATTTTAGCATATTTTTTTAAAAATGTACTAAACAAATCTAAAAAGAACAAAAAAATTCGCGTACCTCTATTTTTTTAAAAAAAAGTTGTCGCAAGCAGTCGGATACTTAAGACGTCCTTGCTTATACCTAGCTAAGCAGTCAGATAAAAACTAAATAAAAATATCTTTATTCTTACTATATACTTATGTCAGAGGCAATGTTATTCTGTAATCCCTTAAAAAATTCCGGAAACGGAGAATACACACAATGCTGTTGAACAATAATTGAAGCAAACACTGTTTTGAAATATTTCTAAAAATAGCTTTTCTCTTCTTTCTACCGATAAAAATTTTATTTTTTTAAAGATTTAATCTTTACCCTCTCACGTTACTGCATGTGTGTGTGGTTATGTTACTGAAATTCACTTAATAAAAATTGTAGAGTATGATACACAGAGTTAAAACTTCAAAAATATGCGGCAGTAATATAAATATTTCAAGGAACACAGAAATACAAAATTTAAATATCCTAAACAAAAACATTACATTTTATCGCAACACTATTTTACTGCCATGAGTCTGCTCTGGTGGGTAAGAGGTAGCATGCCCGCTTCTTAAGCCTAAGGTTGCGTGTTCGACCCCAGCTGGAGTAGATAGATTTTCTGGATGCGAAAATCGTTGGCACTCATGTCATATGATTATGTGGCATGTAAAAGATCCCTTGAGTATCAATTTGGCTCTGATACTCTCGGCAAAATTAAATCTTGGCAACATTTAACATCCGATGAGAGCTTGGATTAAAAATTAATTCGAGCTTCCAAATTTTGTAGCGATCTGCCTCTAGATAGCGCCTCCATGAAATGGCTTTCAAATTTAGGGACCTGCAGTGTCTGCAAAGGCTAAGTTGCTGAAATATAGCCCCATTAGAAAAAATATATTAATGATTACAGTTTTTGAATATTATTAATAGAGATTGTACCGCGATATCAAGTACAATTGATCCCTAGGTAAACAGCATTGCTGTAGGTTTACGAAAATAAAATGAATATATTCTGATATGATCATCCCCAAGAAATATTACTGTAGGACAGCGTTTATCAAACTGTGGGGTGCGTCTCTCTAGAGGGGCGTGATAACTCTACGAGGGGGGGGGGCGAGCATATTGAAAAATTCAGAACAAAGATAATTTTTTGAAAAATTATTAATTTACTGAAAGTAAACAAATAAAATACATTCTGACATAAGAAAAAATAAAATACACATTTACACTGATAAATTTAAATGTATGAATGCTGCACAATGTATTTTATAATTAATTTAACTATACTAAATTAAAAACAAGTTTAATAATTACCCGTGACCCCATAAGCGTGCGTGTCATACATAAAAATATATGCAAAAATTAGCATTACCTTGATAATTTGTACGGTTTATAATTAATCCCTTAACTGCCGATTAAAAGTTACTCCATTTGATTTCCAATGCCACCGTTTTCCAAGTAGGCTCGCGTATGTGATGTATTCGGGGGGGGGGGAGAGGAAAGGAATATATAAGAGCAAATCTCTGAAATAAGTAAAACCTTCTTAAACAATGTCAAGGTCATTGTATTGCATTTCAAAGCCTTCGGAATAATTTTATAGATAGCAGCGCACAAATAGGATTGTACTTTGAAAAGACGTATATATACGTCTGGAGTAAATAACAATTTGGCTGAGCGAGACGTTTATATACGCCGGCGGCACTTAGGAGATTAAAGTTGTATCGTAGCTTTAGCGTCAGAGTTTTGTATCATTGAATTCAAAACATTTTTGTAATGGAATGCAAGGGGGATGCGTTGAAAATTATGATTGAATATTGGGTCGCAAATATTGAAAGTTTGAGAAGCACTGCCGTAGGAAATTAAACAGATATGAATTACATTTGTTTGAAATTCGACATGGAAAATCGAGCCCTGTATTGCGATACTTTGGTTACCACATATCCTTGTTTTTCAATATTTCCTTAAAAGATAAAAAAATCTATGAATTTCAATATTTCTTTCCACTTTTCATTTCTAAACTTTCATAGGAAGTAAAGGGTAAGTTCTTCACTATCACTGGAGCTATGGCCATCAATGCATACATAGCATTTCCGCCTCTCTGGTTGTGCAATGGTAGCATCATACAATGAACATAATTGTGATGTAATAAAAAAATTATAATGTCCTTTGGAGGTATAAAATAAAAAATGAAATGAAACTGATATTAAATAAATAAACCTTCATTCTGTTGAAGTACTAGAATTATGAATTAACATTCACATTCTCGTATAATACTAAAGTCGTAACAGCGCCTTCCTTCCTTCTTCCAGTCTCTTTTATGATTATAATTAATATGAGTTCTACAGTTAGTAAAAAATTTTTTTTTTATTTCTTTCCGTATTCTCAAATATATTTCAGCTGAAGTAAACCAGAAACGAATAGATCTTCGAGATGGGATGGGATGATATTTGTTCAATTCCGACTATTAGCTCGCTCTCTTTCTATATTTATCTTGTTCAAATTTTCAATCGTTAGTAAAATACATTTTAAAGCACTGAATTGAGCTGAAATTTTATACAAATGCTTATTTTGGATGGCAATATGTGATTTAATTATAATTAATGAAAATTAATTGATTTAAACTAATTATTCAAAGAATTACAAATACAGACACGTTAGCATCATTTTTGGCGACTAGCGACCCTTATATTTTTAGACATAAATTAATTTTTGCTTGTGAGGACTATCTTTAGCTAAAAAACGCGAATGGGTCTATTCATACTATAGAAATCGATTTTCATTTTTCTGTCATTCAGAGAGAAAAATTCTTCAGAGATTTCCGGTGTAAATCCAATAGCTTTAAAACTTGGTATCTGATGTGCTAAAATTGTCCGATTTCTTTATTGTAATAGTTGAAGAGATAGATATATCTTCTTTGTAGATATATTACTCAATATTATCTCATAATTGTTACAATCAAAATCTTTAAATGTGTAAAAGCATTAAAATTTTTTTGTTGTATTTATTCATTCTCTGTTTAGAAAAAGAAAGATGGAATATCAATAAAAATTAACCGAACTGATTTACTTCAGATGATTTTAATTTTTTCCAGTGTAAATTAGGACTATTTTTGTTGCTTACTAGTTTTTTAATTTTAGTAAATAATTTAAGTAAGTAAGTAATTTAAGTAAATAACTTAAGAAAATAATTTTACTTCATTGGTAAGAATAAAAGTAAAAGGCTTAACATTGTGAGGAACTTTATACTTCTTATTTTATTTGCTTTTAGAAATAGATTAAACTTTGAAAACTTTGAGCAACATTGTTAATCATCATCATATCTGGCAAGACAGCCCTAGGGGTCAGTGCCTTTTTGTGAAGATTCCTCCATTATAACCCCTTGTTTACTTTTGCCCACCAAGTGTTCCCGTTTATAATCAAAAAGTCTGATTCCACTGAGTCTGCCCATTTCAGCCTTAGTCTTCCACGCTTCCGAATCCCAGTGACTTCGAACTGCAGTATCTTTTTAACAACATTATCATCTGGCATTCGAATTATATGGCTATCCAATTTATTCTATTTATTATCACGTATTTAACGATGTTAGGTTGTTTATAAATTCTATGTAATTCAAAATTGTATCTTCTTCTCCAGCTATTGTTTTCGTTTACACCTCCAAGTATACTTCGAAGTATTTCTCTCTCAAAGATGCCATTCGATTTTCTTCCAGTTTTGTTACTGTCCAAGTATCAGATGCATGTGCACAACTGGTCTAATAAGAGTAAATTAAAAATTTCGACATTGTTAATAATGAATTAAATAAGAGAATGTTAAAATTTCCAGTTGTTACCTGGGTATAATGTTAGTTTTGAGACAAAAAATGCCTTTAGATAAAATAAACCACACTCATGACTTAAAAACATGTAATGAAAGATAATGGGCATATGTGAATCTTAAAGGAAAACAATGGTTAACATCAATTTTTGCTGAGATAATAAAGCCAATTATATAAAAAAATATAGCAGTTTTCAAGAGTTCACAAGTATATAACGGTATTCATTAAACTCAAAGAAAAAAGATTGGAATAATAATTAATTAAGTACAAGCGATATATTTCTCCCCATAAAAATCCGTGGTTCTCTTTTATTTCATAAAAAGCTCTTAATATTTCTTTTAATGCTGTATAAAATATCAAAAGATCGACAGCGAAATTTTGATTTTGGAAAACTTTTTCTGCTACAATTTGTCACAGAATACATTTTTCAATCCAGAAGCATATTTTCCGCTTAATGTATTAATATTATTTTCATATTTAAAAATTATTATAATTTTCGAAGATTGATTCTCGGTGTGAAAGGTTCATTAATCTTTGGACAAAAATAAAAAGCTTATTTTTAAGTTCGATCTTTGAAAATTCATTTTATCGGAAATCATTCACTAGTTTTTTTTTATCTTACTTTTGAAAGCTGATCGCTGAATTTAATTAGTGGTCATTTTTCACTCATGTCTTGATATTCGATGTTGAAAATATTCCTCAATCATGTTTGTAGAGTATAATTTTTGTACGTTTATTTTTTTATGTATGAATACCTTTGTTCCATTTTCAATGAAAAAATTAAATTTGAACTCATAAACAGTTAAGAGTTTTTTAAATAATGCTTTATGTATTTCTATTTTATTATATTATTATAGAAGTAAAAAAAAAATCTGTTAAGTTCTTGGAATAAACGAAAATCTAATAATCAATATGCTTGATTCTTCTACCGGCTAAAAGTAATGAAATTTCTTAAGAAAAATTTAATTCGAAATACTAACTGTTATTGCTTGTTTGAGGATGGCAACGAACCTGCATTAATCAAAGAATGCATAAAAAATTAAAAGAATAATAATAAGATTTTCTTTATATTTTCCGATTAGAATAGTATGCTGATCTTACAACTATAGATTTGTTCTAAAAATCTAGCAAAAGGCTAGATTTTTGAATAACACCGTGTTGTTGAAAAATAATTGGGATTTTTTCCATTTCTCGATCTTTGAGGCTTATTTTGAAATTCAATTTTATTTATTTTCATGTGATATATCATTTTAAAGAACAAATTTTGTTCTGCTGATTTATGTTAATGGTCTTGTTGTGAAAGGGTTTCCTTGGACATTTTAGGCTGTCAAATAAATGATGAAAAGACAGCAAATTTGAGCAATTTAATTGACTGAGTTCAAATTGGGCATCAACAGCAGAAACCGGTTGGAATACCAACAAGCATTTTAAACGTTAGAGAACCGTCAGTGAACTTACAACTCAACACTTCCTTCCTTCTTCAGTGACTCAGCAGCCCATGGTGGGCCTTGGCCTTCTCAAGAAGCCTTTTCCAGGCTAGCCTTCTTCCTGCTAGTGTGTGTTCGCCAATTCTTACTTCTCAAAACTAGGATATCTTTTTTTAGGCCATCAATCCATCTCAGATTTGGCCTACTATTTCTTCGTGTGCCAATTGGTTGGGCATGTAAGATTCTTTATATGATTGTTAGAGCTCGAAATTTGATCTTCTTCACCACGTTCCATTTTCCTGAATTTCTCCAAAATAAATCTTAAAATCTTCCTTTTGTAGATACTATCATGTTCTCATCTGCTCGAGACTTGGTCCAAGTTTCACATGTATAAGTTAATACTGATCTTAAAGACTTTTATACAATAGAGCCTTTGTTTTTCTTTTAATTAAATTCGATTTCATATGTCTTCGTATTTCATTCAGGCACATCTATTAGCCATAGTAATTCTCTTTTGGATTTCGGTAGTACAATCGTTTCTATTGATAAACTCCGAACCTAAATAAGTAGAACTGTCAACAACTTCAAAATTATGTTCTTCATTTTTAAAGTGGAAATTGTCAAAACAGGATTTAGTGCAAGGCATGCATTTGGTCGTATTTTCATTGATTTTCAGTCCCATTCTGAGGGCCCTCTAAACACTAGTTCCAAAAATTTCGCAATGGAGACGAAAGCCTTGAAAATGAGAAGAGTCGTGGAGGTCCTTCACTGATTGATGAAAAACCATTTAGGGGACCATTATTGAAAAGACACACGCAAAAGACAGGCCGCAGAAGAACTAAAAGTTGTTCATTCAACAGTCCGACATTTTCGCAGCAAATGGAAAAATAAAAAATTCTTGACAAATTAGCGACTTATGAGCTGAACGAAAACCCTACACCAAAATCTTCACCGTTACGAAGTGCGTTCTACTCTTTGCTACAGCAATGATTCATTTCTTCATTGCAATAGGTCATGCGACGGAAAATGAACTCTATAGGCAACAAAAGATATTCCATCCAGTGGTTGGACAGAAATAAAGCATTAAACAATTCCCCAAATCGAAAGCTGGCCCAAAAGAAGGCTATGAATATTACTTTTTGACGCTCAGAAAGAGGAATCATGTTCTATAACTTTTTTACTCTTGGTGAAACCATCACATCATAAAAGTGTTGTCGTTAAATCCACAAAATGCATCACAAACTGCAACACTTATGCCACATTGATCAATGGAAAATGACCAATTCTTTGCATATCAGCACTACACCCCACTTGTGTCTTAATTTATTAAACAGAGACTGAACGAAAAGGAATTAGACAACTCCAACTGGCTAACAATTTAATCACCAGGCCTCTTACTGATCATCTACAACGAAGGATCCCAAGCTTTTTGTCTCATAGACCCCTTGTCAGGTTTTTCGCTTTGTGGGTAGACCACTGCTTACCTTATATTGAATTTTTGCATATTTATCAACTTAAATGTCTTTTTGACAGCGGGTATATAGAGCTACTTACTTTAACAGACTTAAATTTCTAGTTGTAGTGAAGTATAATGTTTAAAACTTAAGAATTTAATCAATACACAAAATAACTGTTGCAATAATAACTGCTCAGCAAACAAAAGATTTTAATGGGTGAGATTAATTGGTGGCTTTAATAACGAATTTTCAACATTTGGCATCAATCTTGTCAGATTTAACCCTGAACCTCCTCGGTTTGTAGTGTCCAGTCACTTTCTTTTTTAATTTTGGAGATTGGTCACTTCGCTGAAACTCCCTCTCACTAAGTAAAGCAATTAAAAACTTTTTCACAATATTCCATAATTCGGAATAAATAACAGGTATATCTTTTTAAAGCCAAAACTGCAGACTTCCGTTTCTAAACTTTAAGATCTCTGTTGGTGTCCATTCCAATCAATTCCTTTTGTAATATAACATGTTTTTTTTTCAATGTGACCATAAGAATTCATTGCCTACTGTGATATTGCCATAGTCAAAGCATTCTCAAACCTAATTTCAAAATCTGAATAGAGGACATTTAAATGTTGAACTCAATTTAAAACGTCATTTTCATCGCAGTGTGGTCAGTTGAGAAACTGAGGAAATTCGCGCCGTCCAATATTGCACTCCTTTAGCTCAATTCTGTCAAGAAACACTGAAATGATGTTCTTTGTTTTAATAAAACCTATGCTGTCACCTTGTAACTGCAAATTAACCTCATTTAATTTTGTAAATAAGTCTATTTTAAATAGGTAAATTCTAGTTTCCCCTTTTATTAAATTTTCTTTTAAATATTAAATCCACGATCTGGTTTAATGCGAGCCATTATCGTAAATCCCATTTACATCTCATGAGCCCCCAAATAATTTTTTCGCTGACTTGGACTCTTTGCAGTTTGTCATAGACCCCTGGGGGTCGATATAGACCACTTTGGAAATCGGTGATCTACAACTTCTTCAAGCAGTTCGACAACTTCATGCAAAAGAAAGTCTTTAAAATCAAACAATGCTATGTAGAATTCATTGTTTCTAAAATTTCAGAATTTTATGTTGCCAGAACCAAAGAATTTTTTCTTGTTGACACAAATATATAAGTTACCTGGTTCTTATTTTGATTTTTTAAACTTTAATTTAAGCTGAAGTTAAGCTAAAGCTAAGCTAAGCTACTGCTTTAAATTTTACGATTAAGAGCAACAATTATTTTAGCACCAATCCAACATAACCTTTACAGTGATCAACCCAGTAAAACTATATATTATAGTTCCAACTAATGATGATTTAGGCAGAATCTAATATGCATTTCAAATCCGGGAACTTTCACATTTAAATATAGTTCTGTAATTTACTTAAAATAAAAAGCGCATCAATGAAATATTTAATTATAAAAAATAAGTGATCTCACTTCTGAATTTAAATTACAGAAAGGAAATTATATGTTTTTTTTTTCATAAATCTGTTCTGAAATTTTCTTGCACAATGAATAAACAAGCAAAATCAATCTACGAAATCTAGAAAAAATGATATCTTCGTATTTATAGTTTGAAGATATAGAGACATCATTCCACAGTTGATTAAAAATAATGATAAAAAAAATTTCTTGCTTTTTTTCTTGAAGTATAATCATATTTTAAAATATATTGAAATCATTTTTTTCGTAGAAAATGTATTTTTATTCGATTAAAAGAATTTTCAGTTTAAGTGAAACCTTTAAAGTACGAATAAAAGAATTACTTTTTAATATATGTTTAATAATTTGTAACGCTAAACACAGTATTGTTTGTTTATTTCAAATGGGCTGCATTTTGACAGCCAAGCCATTTACAGATACGGCAAGTCCGAAGAGTGGAAGCCATTTCATTGGTGGCACCCTCTAGTGGCGTCTTCCGCTACCAAATTGTGTGATGTTTGAATTTTAATTAATTCAAACTCTCATCGGATGTTGAGTATTGTCGTGATTTAATTTCGCCGAAACTGTCAGAACCAAATTGAAATTCAAGGGATCATTTACATACCACATAATCATTTAACATGCATACCTACTATTTTCACATCCATAAAACCTATCGACTCCTGCCGGGATCGAACCCGCAGCCTTAGGCTTACGAGGCGGGTTCTCTACCTCACAGTCACCGAGCTGACCTATAAACGATAGGTAATTTACTTTTTTTGATACGCTTTATTTATATTTGAGATTCCTTTTGTTTTGAACACATTCATAGTTTATAAAACTAACTCATTCATTGTTAATTTAGAGTATAAAAGTTTATGATTTTTTTCCCTATCTTCTGAAAGGTATTAGGTAGAAAACAAATTTTACTCAATGTCGGGAAAGAGATTTTGTGTTCTTAAAAACATAGCAACCGTGAAATGAATTCTAGAATACCTTATTTTCTGCTCGAGCTCTTTTCAAAGTCTCGCCGAAATCATTTGTTTTATCAAATTTCGTAATCACTGACGTAAATCCAATTATTTAGAGCAAGAAAATCCATTCCTTTCGAACAAAAGGCAGTAAATATTCCTCAAAATATTCCGAAATCATCCGTCGGGGTACGATGCAAAAAACAGTTCTTTCTTTCTTTTGTTTAGCAGAAAGAATTTTTTTAAAAAAATCTTGGATAAAAAGCATAGTTATCTAAATGTGGAATGTTTTTTTAAATAAAATATCTTAATGCTTTGTTAGTAGCTAGTGGTATTTAATTGCAAGGCGTTATTCGAAAAAGATTTTTTATTTTTGATAAATTATCTTAGGGTTAATATTTTATTGTCTTTTTGTAACACAAAAAAACATATGACTTAAAAAACCAAAATCAATAATTTGTTTTATTTAAAAGAATTGTTTGAAGAAGTGTTCGAGTTTTTCATTTTTTTTTTTACTTTTACTGATTGCTCTTTTTTTTATTAAATCACTTTATAAGGTTTTATTTCATTCTCTCGATTTAACTTTTTTAAAAATTTTATGCAGTTAGGCAAGAGTTTCTCTATAGATTTCTTGCTAAAGTCAGCAAAAGAGATGAAGGATTAAATTTGAGGGGAGACTAAATTTGTTCAAATCGCAAAGTATTGAGGTTTGGACGGAGAGTCTCTGATGTCGATAAACCGAATCAAAACTTGTATTAAATTTGATTTACCCTTTAAACTCCGAGTAAAATATTACACGTATCTCTCTTAAACCCGAAATTAGTAAGTATATCGTTGAATAAAAGAATGTTTTAAAATTTCAGATGCGTTCGTGATAGTTGGTGTTTTGTCACGGACAATAATTAAATAGGACCAAAGGTCATGTAGACAGCCTCGGCAGCTGGATGTAATTGTCTTCGTATAAGTCCTCACTCGGGTTGTTGCTAAAGTGCTGCAATTTTGCCAGAATGGAATGGTCGGACAGTGAATTTTCGCAAAACCCTTTCTTAGTTGATCTCTACTCTATGAAAGAAACATCCCTGCTAACTTCAAAGTCTGTGGTTCTAATAGTTCGATAATGAGAATAATTGTCTAAAACACCACTTTAAACCTCTTAGGAGTGAATTGTCATAAAAATATCTTCTGTTTTGTTTGTTTACTCCATGAAAAAAAAAACCTGCCAAATTTCAAATCTATAGATCTAATAGTTAAAAAAACTTAATATTTAATCATAATTTTTTGGTAAAAATTAAATTATAGCTTATATTTTTAACGAATTGGATTCAAAATTGTTTAGTAAAAATATTCATGAAGGAAAGTTCACTTTCAGCAAAAAAGTTTTGTGAATTGGTAACCTCTCTGACCTAAGTGCAACTGACTGTACAAATCAGCAGAAGCGCCTTTTAGCGATCACGTTATCTCCTCACCTGGGCTCTGCTAAAGATGTACGGTCACTAGAAGGCGCTTCTGATGCTGGATACTGTTAGTTACAGTTATTATGGCAAAAGTGGTTGCGAACTAATATTCATAAACAATATTATGATAGACAAGCACATTTTTTTAATGTTTGATGAATTAAAAATGAATGAGAAAATAACTTGAGTACTTAAATTTTTTAACAGTTGAAATGAAATCATTAACAAACTCCAACACAAATAATAAATATAAAAAACTTTAATTTTTAGTCGTTAAATTTTCATTTATTCATATTTACATAGTTTTTAATCTCACACAGTATTTCAAATTCATTTATCTGAAAGGCAGAGAGGAAGACATAAAAAGTGACGAGTTAAAAGAAGGTGTAATAAAAAAAGAACTTTTTCACCAATGCAATTTTTTCAAAGCTAAAACCTTATACTGTGGATCAATGTCATCTTAAAAAAATACCTTATTTTTCATTTCCTAAATACTTAATTTTTTTTTCTTCGAGCAAATATACTCTTTCTTTACAGGGGAACAAAGTCAAAAATTCAGTACTTAATAACACGTAAAATTTCACTGTTAAGTTCCGGATTAAAACTTTTCGATGTCTCTAAGAAATAAAGTAAATTTACTTAAGATATCTTTCAAGTGCCTTGAAACTGAATAGATATCAAACAGACAATAAAAGTTGTCAAGAGCCTTACGAAATCTTAAAATAACTTTATTTCTGCAAATAAAATTAATCGACTTTACATTTATATTTTTACGTTTGATAATATGGCGCACAGCTGACAGAAAATGTATTGCTGAAATGAATCTTAGAAATAAGCGTTCTCCAAGAAGTAATTACTTTTTCAAATTTTAATACAGTTCTGACTGTTGAATTGTTTATTTCCGATGGTAATCTGAAGTTGTGTCATCGGAAACAGAATTGAGTTGAACTTTAATTTATTTCTAAGGGGAAAAAAAGTTGATATTTTAAGGAATTTAAATGAAATAAGTTTCATGGAACACTTTAAAAATTATTACCTTTGGGTTTATTTATTCCCGTACAATATTCAAAAAAGTGTGTCATTTACTTCATTTTAAAAAAAATCACGATCGTGAGCAAATGACTTTCACGATCACAGATTGAAAGGAAAAAGGTTTTTCCGAGTATTGTGAGTTCTAGTTCTTTGTTCAACAATACTCAAACAGAGAGACAGACCGAGAGAAAGTAAGAGTGTATGTGAAAGAGAGTGAGAGAAAGATTGAGAAAGAGAAAATTGAAGAAAGACAACAGCAACCCAATGAGTTACCTACAACTAATGTCTTACAGTGACCAAACTAATAAAAATATTTATACAAAGTTATACATTGGTAGGTAGAAATATTATGTACAGAATAGAAAATGATTAAAATTTCAGAAAAATTGAATAATTTATTTCAGAGTTACAAAGTAACGAACTCAATAAGGTATTGACCCCTCCAACCTGTATGCAAGCTGCCATGATAAAGCACCCTGATAGTCTTCTGCGTTATTTCTTGTCAAATTTTCTCCAATTGTCGGGCCAGGTCATCAACATTCCCTGGTAGATACATTCGCCTTTCCATCATATTCTGGACATGTTCGACTGGAGAGAGATCTGGCTGGCCAAGAAAGTGTTTGACAAGCTGTAAGACAGTTCATAGCAACACATGCCGTATGTTTTCTGAGATTATCTTGCTGAAAAATAAGACCAGGGTGCTGCAATAGGAACGGTAGCAAAACAGTTCTCAGAATGTCATCGACGCACTGCTGTGCTGTAAATGGGCCTCTAATGACGATCAAAGGGCTGTCAAAAGAAATGACACACCAGACCATAACTCATGGTTGAGGCTTGTGTGGCGTGCAATAGTGAGAGCAGGATCGGCATGCTGGCCTGGGCATCTTCAGACACTTCTTCGGTGATCAACAGGACACAGTTGAAAGCGGGATTCATTGCTAAACACGATACGTCCCCAGTCAGCATTATTACAACCTGATCGAGCCAAGCACCACTGTAATTTAGGTCGACAGTGTACAGGCGTGAGTGGCAGGTGGTGTAGCAATCGGTACGAGCGTAAATTTCGCTTTATCAGCCGTCTGTGAATGGTCATGTTGGATACACGTGTGCGGGTCACACGTCTGATGATTGATAACGATGAATCAGGCTCTGTTACTGTTGATCTGATAATCAATATGTCCTCCCGATCTGATGTGACCGTAGGTCGACTGCTATCACATCCCGACGCTGAAATCTGCCATTGTCCACCCATTCTCGGCAGCATCTTCTAATGGCCGCATGGCTTCGACCCATATGACGAGCGATTTTTCGATTTGCCCAATCTGCCTCTTTCAATTCGACGATACGACCTCTTTCAAACTCTGACAGTTTCTCGGAATGCCCTCGAATCCTTCGGCGAGGCATTTTTAAGTCGTTTAAAGGTATCCTAAATCGCAATGCAACAGAAATTTGACCATCAGATTTACAATCGCTTCAGACACCTGTTGAGTGCGCTCAGTTCCCATGCGCTGTAGCTCCTGCTATTTATTCATTGGACACCAAATTTTAATCATTTGCATGTTCGGTATAAATGTCTTTGCATACGAAATTTCATTTTAATTGGGGGAACTCTCTTGGGGCAACGTTTTTTGTTTTGTTTTGTTATAAAGTTTATATGACATAATCGTGGTTGTGTAATATGGATGTTACTGACGATGCAGTCTTGTTGAATGGTAAGTCCAGTTTATTGTACATGTATATAGACATACGCATCTTAAACGCAACACTTAACACAGAAAACACACAGCACAAAAAGACATACTCACGTACTGCATTGTGACGAAGACAAAAGAGAAGAATTTTCCAGTCTCGGCGTTTTGTATAAAGCGGGAAACCGAAGTTCCGAACTCATGACTTCCGGGGAGGGAGCTTGCTGTTGCTGGAAAGAAATCGTACGGTAGCAAATTACGCAAGCTTACTTCAAAAACACACAGAACTGTTATTTTTCAAGAGTCACAATTACGATTTTCCCGTTATGCAGGTAAGCTGGTTAATTATTTATGCGCTAGACTTGAAGGCCAGAACCATTACAAGTTAAATTGTTATTTAGGGTGAAATTAGAAAGAAGTATTATGGGAAAACGACTACAACCTAATGATGATAAATGTTTTATTTATCAAAATGAAGGATGAAATATTTAAAATATATTAAACACCAAAGGAGAGCGTCTTCCTCCTACGTCTAGAGCTTAGCGTCTCTAACGTCCGCTTGCGTCATTTCCCGTGTGTCCTTCAGTCGGACATTCCTGGCGGGGTGTGACGTCAATGTGGAGTGCTCCACCCTAAATAACAGGAGGAGGGGTTGTGACATTGTACATATCCAACCCTACATAGGCCATCATGACCGGGAAGGCGATCTCGCCTGATTATTTGCAATGATAAAATGGTACAGATATATAGTAATAAAATATTAAAAATATACACAGTTACACAGTAGATAAAAAAATTATACACAACACAAAATATCATCAAAGAAAAATTACAAAAATACTGAAAAATGAGCAAATTTAAAGTAATAATTGATCAATAGGAAAAATTTCATACATTACCACTGGGGTAAAACAAATTATGTTAACGATACAAATAAGATCAAGGCTAAAATAAGAATCTGGAATAAGGAACACAGGAACATATTCAAGCAAGATACTCGTACTTCTAAATACTTAAATTTGTACTAAAATGAAATAAGAAAATATTAGAGTCATTCAATAAAAATGGGAGCAAAATAAATAAATAAATAAAAAGTCTGCTGATAATGTCTATAACGAAAGTCTTTCACAGGAAGAAAAATTGTGAACAGTTTTTAATGGAGAAATCACGTAGAGTTAATTTGGTTTGGCCAGAGTTTCATGAATTCTGCACACGTAGATGTTTTTGATGGTCCGTCGACGAAATCACACTTTTCTACGTCATAAGTGTCATTGGGCTTGACTTTTGTAACTTTGTATGATCCGAGGTATTTTTGCTTAAGTTTCAAGCCTGGACCAAACTGAGGGCGTTTAATTGCTACTAGGTCGTGTAGTTGATATTTATGAGCTTGTCTGCGCCGGAGATTGTACGTGCGGCGATTCTCATCTTGAATTTTGTAGATTTGCTTTTTGGCATCTTGACGGAGAGCATCACGTTGTTCTTGGAATTGAGCTGTAATCTCATCGTTAAGAAGTTGGACTATCTCCATGTCCTGGCAAGACTTCATATTGGTGCCTAAAAGGAGTTCAAATGGAGTCATCTTGATGCTTCTTTGAAAAGTTGAATTCAGGATTTCTTGCAGGTGGGGTACGTGAGAGTACCATTTCTCAGGATCGTCGACAGAAAGTTTTGACAGCACAGCAATGATGGTGGAATTTTGTTTTTCAATTTGGTCATTAGATCTTGGGAGACCAGTTGTAATGGAGATATGAAGGATGTTTTGCTTATTACAGTAATCTTCAATTGCGGATCCTTTATCAGTGATAATCCTAGCGGGGTTTCCGAAGACATGTCGTTGGTTTTCTAATCGATTTATGACTTTTGCAGCGTCCGTAGATCTAGTGGGATACAGCCATGTAAATTTACTGAATGCGTCTATCACTGCAAAAACGTGCTTATATTTCTTAGAAGTTGTCGCTAGGGGACTCAAATGACCTAGATAAAATGTATAGAGTGGTAAGTCGTTTTTTTCTATCGGGTTAAGCATGCCATCTTGTTTACCCCGTTTCCGGTTTGCGAGAATGCATGTAACACAGTTTTGAATGCATTTTTCAACTTTGTCTTTAAGTCGTGGGATGTAAAAAAGTCTTTGCTAATTAAATCTTGTGTGCGTAGAACAGCAAAATGGCCACGTTCATGTGCAATTTTAATGATGTTAGCCTGCATTTCGTCAGGTACCACTAGTAAATCGGTGCCATTGACTGTTTTGTACAGAAGTTTGTTTTTTACGATATAGTTATCATGCGGCGTTGTTTCTAGAAGCGCCTTTATCGCTGTTATTTGGTCATCAGCCTGTTGTGCTTTGATAAATTGAAGATGGACACTATTTTGGATTAGCATACAATGTGGAGGTCGACTGAGAGCATCCACGTGAGCCATCTTTGAGCCTGTACGGTGTTCTATTGTATAGTTAAATTCTTGGAGATAAAGTGCCCATCTGGCTATCCTGGGGTTAAGCTCTTTTTTACTTAATGTTTTGACGAGGGCGTCACAGTCAGTAATAATTTTGAATGATGTTCCTAGTACATAGATGCGAAACTTTTTAAGTGCTTCGACCACTGCAAGGACTTCTAGTTCAAAACTAGTGTACTTTCTTTCATTATCTGATGTCTTTTTTGACATGTAGAATACAGAGTGAAACTGATTGTCATATATGGATTTTTGGAGTAGGACTGCACCCAAACCGTCAATTGACGCGTCAGTGTGAATCTCAGTGGGAGAATTTTGATTAAAAATACAAAACGGGTTGTTGGGAAAGTAAATATTTTAATTTTTGAAATGGCTACCTTTTGTTTAGCATAAAATTGGAAAGGGGAGTCCTTACGAAGGAGGTCACTCAAAGGTTTTGCTATGGTCGAATATAAGGGTAAAAACTTTCTAAAATAGCCAAGTAAGACCAAGAAATCGGCTAACGTCTTTAATATTTTTTAGATCTGGATAATAAATAACAGCTTTAGTTTTTGAAGGGGAAGGAAACAATCTACCGTATTCTATAATATGGCCAAGAAACTCAATTTTATTTTGTAAAAGTTGACATTTTTAAAAATTTATTTCAAGTCCGTAATCACAAGCTACTTCTTGAATATTTGTTAGATATTCAAGGGCTTGTGTGGGACTCATTAGCAGTGGGAATAACAACATCATCCATATATGGGAGAACAATACTTTTCGAAATCAGATGTCGGAAAATGGCATTTATGTACCGCATAAAGGTGGAAGGACAAGTACTTAGTCCAAAAGGCATTCGTCTAAATTGATACTGCCCATTGTGAGTAACAAAACTAGTAAATTTACGGCTCCTTTCGTTTACCGCGACATGGAAAAATCCATTTTTTAGATCTAGAGTAGTAAATATTTTAGCATTTTGGAGACAATCTAAAATATCGTCAATTAAAGGAAGAGGATAGTTATCTTTAATAAGTTTGCGATTTAAGCGTCTATAATCAATGCAAACTCTTGATTTCACGTCTTTTTTCTTTACTACCACAACTTGACTAGCGAAAGGAGATGACATGGCTCAACAATTCCATTTTCAACCCATTCATCAACTTGAGCGTCCACTATATCTCATTAGGCAAATGGCAAACGTCGGGGCTTATGAAATATCGGTTCGTCGTCGGTAATAGCGATATCAAGCTCAATGTTTACAGTTTTTGTTTTTTTAGGCGTGTATGTCGATAGCAGTTGTTCGACTTCAGCTCGATTATGTTGAGAAACATTTGAACCGATATCAAATGTGGGTGAATCGTCGGAAATCGTCATAAAATTTTCATCTACACTATCAGAGGATCTTAAAATTTGTGAAAATTTTACGCCTGTAGGCGATATATTCAGATGTGCTTGTTTAATTAGGTCACAACCAATTATCAGGTCATAATTTGTACAAGAATTTGGTACAACAGAAATAGTAACAGAAAAAATTTGATCGTCGATAGTAATTTCAGAATCAAAAGTTCCTATCACATTAATTCGCGAAAAACCAAAACCTGTTGATAATGTATTAGTTTGTTTCAGTGGCGGTGCATCTATATTTATGTAAGTAGAATTTCTTAATAGTGTTAAATTGCTGCCTGTGTCTATTAATCCGTTAAGTTTACGGCCAAAAATTTTTACGTCTTTACACATATTTATAGGAGAAGGCAATTCATGCACAGCATTTACAACAGAAGGTGGTGTAGAACTATTATTTAAATTAGTTCGTCGGCATTCAAATGATTTGTGACCATAAAGATTTCACGAGAGGCATCTGGGAACACGTGAATAATTAGCGCAAGATTTCGATAGGTGACCTATATCATTACAATTAAAACAACGTTGGGGGTTTTTAGCTGCGTCAGAAACGTTGAATTTTGTGGGTTTACTTTGGAAGCTTTGTTGTTTAGAATCGCGTCCTCGGCTTTCATATGAATGACGAAAATTCGGTGAATTAGAGTTATGTATTCCCATGTTTTTAATGACAGTTTCATAGGTACGCAATTTCTGCTTAAATTAGGAAAATGAGGTTGCACCATATAGAATTATTTTATCTGAACGAGGCCCATCAATTCCATTAATGACGTACTGGATAACTGATGCTTCGTCAATTTTTGAATCACATCTATTTGCTAATTCTATTTGCGAAAATACGATAACATTACTCAAATATGCCTTCATTTTCTTTATTTTTTTCTAAGCCATAAACGCCTTTTATTCCGCCTAAACAGTTTTAAATCAAATTCTTTCTCGTAAATATTTCATAAATTGTTTTTTACAGACGCATTTTTCAATGGAATAAAGATACATTATTTAACCGAAAAGCCATTGACTCCGATTAATCACGTGACTAAACACGTGAAAATTTATTGGCAGCTGTCACCTACATCGTCTAAGTTTTCGTTCTAACGCCAATTTTAATATATGGCAAGCTATAAAGCAGTTAAACGATTCATAAAATTAATTTCAGTTCGCCGATCTTTTAACATGCGATTTTGAGTTGCATCAGCCTTATAGTTTACAAAATGAGAAATATATTTTCAAGGTTTATGTGAGAGTAAAAATGGCAAATATTTTAACCATAGTACTTTGTTTGTATAGAATAATGTTTTTTTAAAAATAAGTTCCAAATACCATTTTTTGTTTTTATTTAAAATTAAATCAAATGAAAAGTGATTAATTATTGTTGAGTGAGTGAATATTAACGTCGCACTGTTCAGCTACTCGAGGGCTTTTGGCGACGGACTGCGTAATTTTGAACCATGGTCAAGTGACGCGGACGACACCTGAGCTGGCACCGCCCTCCTAATTACCACACCACACCAACGGGAGGACGTTTGAGCTTTAACGTGCCTCACTTCCCTACACGGCGGGTCTTCAGTGGTACTGGGCTCGAACTCATGACACGCTAGCCATGATCCGCTACCTTGACCACTTAGCTACCGCGGCCTTAATTATTATTGAAGTAATATGAAAAATGAGGGGTGTTACTTCAGACGTCGACTTCGTCATCTCACCATCATTTTAAGCAATTAAGTCTGTTAAACGGAACTTCTAAATTCATTTTGGCAACGAACAAATGCAATCACGTGTTCTCCATTGAATTCAAAACTGTTATTGGATTTCGAAAAGATTTTGTTTCAAAAAAAAAAAAAAAAAAAAAAAAAAACAGCATTGGGGTGCTGTTTTGTTTAACCGGCTCAAATCTCGCCAAATTGGTGTTATTAGCGACGACACACAATATACCCATAGCAATATTAGTTCTCATCGTTTTTTCATCCACATTTTTAAAAAATTAAAAAAACTTCAGTGATAAGAAAAGACAATGACTTGTTTTGTAAATGTCGGTAAATGTTATCAGCGGGGATATTCTGTTAGGCGTCGGTTGTATTATTTTTGGCGACTAAATCACTTGCACCAGTAAACCGAAAAATACCAAGAATTCTTATATTTTATATAAATGTACTTTTAAATAAATGGATTCGATTCATCTGACATCATAATCACAGAGAGAGAGACATATGCAAATTTCTTTAAAATTTATAATAAATATGCATTTATATTGGTGTTTGCACAATATGTAGAACATTTATCATTATATATTAGATTTATATATTTATATCATTATATTTATTTTTACATAAATATAAAAGTCTGAAAGACTCATGTATATTAACATTATCCTGCGTATAAGTCCTGAATAAATTTGTTGCATGAGTTACTTACCAATATTGATCCAAGAAAAGTATTTGGATCAATTTTATATTTATCGCGAAGAGAAATACAGAAAATCTTTTTCAAAATTATTGTTAAGGGGTTAATTGGCCAAAATCACTGATATTTTTGAGATAAGATTGTCCTGGTAAAACAATGCTATAATTAGTTAATTAATTTTCTTGTAAGTAGCAGAAACTGTGATTTTGATTAGAATGGAACTCAATTTATTCATAATAAATTTGGTAACTTGTGGATGTAATAATGATTTCAATCTTTATTAATATATTTTCAAACGTTAAATTTCACAGAGAATTCTGGACCTTTTTTTTCTGATGTTGTTTTATCTTCCATTTTTTTACAGTATAAATATAATTATATGTAAAGGGATACTTTTCACTCATATTAGTGATAACAAAATAACATAGAGAGAGAGTACATTTCTTCAAATGAGTTTTAAGTTTGCAAGAAATGGAACTGGAGTATTTAACGTTAAACATAAATACCTGGTCAAGAGACATTACTAGTAGATATTGTGAATGGAAATTTTATGTAACTATTCATATATATATATATGGAAGAAATTTATATAAAATATAGAACATAACAGGAAATACTGAAGAAAAAATGAAGATCAAATCTAATGAAATACAAATAAGAACCTAGCGAGTCAAAACGCAATTTCGGACATAGGACCGAATAAGTGGGGTTAAACTAGTTTGAAGGCGCCAACCTTCCCCCTTTGCAACTCGGTAGGAAAGACCAAAATAAAATAAATAGAAATTTAAAGTATAAAAATTCTAAGCATAAAAAATTCAAAGTATAAAAAATCCCATAGAAATATGAAAGAACAACCGACTACTATTAAGCAAAAAATTCTCCCAAAATGTTTAAGCAGAAAAATATCAAAAGAATTACCCAATAAAAGGATTCTTCCAAAAAGATTTTTCAAAACTTCCGCTCACAGAGCTTATTCCAGGAGATTCAACAGTCTTGAAACCGATGGAAAGCTTTTATATGTTGTGATAAAAATCTAAATTGCACTTAAACGCATCCTTTATACCAGCTTGTAAGGAAGACGCCAAGAAAGATTACAATCAAATTTGGTAGGCTATAACTTGGTTGGTTGTCACAAATGTAGAAAATTGGTTGGTTGTCAAAATGTAGAAATTTGGTTTGGTTGCCAAAAATGTAGAAATTTTTCATTTTATAAGATTTTTAAGAAGGGTGTGGAAAAAATATAAACTGTGTGAAGAGTGTTAAAACAGAATCTTCACAGCAAAACCACTAATATGCTGACTTTGAGATCCTATTGTTGTATGGTGGTTTTGAAATCAGAAATAGCAAGACGATTAATGTATTTGTGATGAATATATGTTCTTAAGAAGTTAAAAGGATAGTCATGATCTAAGCAGCATTGGAAGAATTTCTTGATATTATTAAATTTATCTATTTTGTTGGTAGTTAAGTTATCATTCCTAAGTAAAAAATTCAAAACAATATTTCTGTAAATTGATAGATGCAAATTACTGTTCCATACAGGAATTTTAATTACATGGAAACTAAAAGAATCTCTTTTGTCATAAATGTTACAGACTACTCTATTGTCAATAAGATGCAAGTCTAAATCCAGGAATTCAACCATATTAGAGTTAAAATTAGTTTTAAGAAGGTTGAGATTGTCAGGGTAGAACATAATATTTGGTTTGAATTCACTATTTTTACCAAAAATTATTATATCATCTATATAACGATAAAGTAAGAAAGATTCATTAAAAATATGATCAATTTCAAAAAAATGTAAATACAGGTTAGCTAAACTATTACTGGCAGGACCACCCTGAGGTAATCCTCTGATCTGTTTATAAAGATTCTGATCAAATGCTATGAAATTTTCTTGTAAAACAAGATTAACCAGGATATCAAATTTTTCCTTTTTCATTGAATTATGCAATTCATATTTATCATAAATTAAATGTAGAACTCTAATCATATCATCTATATCAATAGAATTAAAAAGGTCCTCGAAGTCAAAGCCGTGCATGGAAAAAACTGTCATATCCTTCGTGACTCTAACAATCTCTAAGCTATTTTTAATTATTGCTGTGTGTTGAAAGCTATCGATAGTATTTTGAAGAAGGGATTGTAAAATCTTCCCAGACTTCGTTATATATGTATTATACCCATTAGTAATACTACGGAATTTTATTGGACTTTTGTGGAATTTTGGTGTTAAAAAAATTCGTGGGTATTTAATAGTTTTGAGATGAATATTTAATCTTTTGTTTAAAGCCAAAAGACGATTATCATCTTCTCTATTGCTGTGAATCGACTTTTGAAATGCATTATTCTTTAAAATATGATCACTTAATAATTTACTATAAAATATTTACATATTATTGCATAATTAGCAGAGACTTTATCAACATAAGTTATCACGAAATCCTTTTGAATATTATCTATCGATACTTTAAGGTCTTTATACATAATTTCATTTTCAACGTTGAAATCCAATTTTCCAATTTCTATTGCTACAAGAGATCTAAATTGATTGAATGCTTCTATCGGCAATCCGTATTTAATAGCCATTTTAAGGTAGAAAGTATCCAAATCTCTTGTGATTTGTTTTACAACGTTGTATTTATTTTTTGTGATCATAATATATATATATATATATATATATATATAAAATACCTCACACACAAATACAATCAAGCAAATATTCGAAATCATATTAAACCTAGACTACGACATCACATTTCAAAATTTCAATGGCGAATAAAAATAATGAAGATCAACATTTTCAAGCAAAATTAAAATTGCATAAGATAAAAATTATAAAATATCCAAGTGCAACCTCGGACTTAGGACCGATAAGTGGGGTTAAACTAGTTTGATGGCGCCAACCTTCCCCCTATTGCAACTTGGTAAACTAATCTAAAAATATCCAAATTCTCAAAAATTTAAAATTTAATAATTTAAAATTGAAAAAAAACTTTTCTTTTAAAAATTTAAAATTAAAAAAATATTTCTCTTTTCAATACCTAAAAAAATTAAACTATTCGCCATTGCATTCTGAAAGATATAACATAAAAATGTTAAAATGCTAAAACAACTTAGTGCATAATAAAACAACCATAAAAAAATCAAAGAATATGCACCGATCCTTGAAATGGTTGTATAGAATGAAAAAACCTTAAAAGTTTGAAAATTCAAAACAAGAGTGCAGATTCAAAAATTAAATACTTAACAACACCAAAACAGATTACATAAATCATAAATAAAAAAAAAAATTCACCCCAGATCATCTTATTAATAAATGAAATCGATGAACGGTATTCCAATTTCTCAACAATTTTTCATTTCTCCTACATCAATCATAACTCCTACATTATTCATCACTCCCACTAATGCCACGCTATAACCCAAAAGATCATATTCTTACTTTCGAGTTTAAATATGTAATATTAGATGCAAGCAGATCATAGAAATTTTTGTTGGTCATAGAAATTTTGGTTGGTCACTAATAATTTTAAAGTATAGTCGTGTAAACGTTGGTATGTGTGTGTATCAAAATGCAACCTGTGTGTGGAATAAACATATTCTTCACAGTTGACCACTAACAAGCTGACTTTGTGGACGTAATGTTGTGTGGTGGATCTGTGCATTTCGCAAAACCTATCGTGGAATCTGTCGCAAGTTGCCAATTTTTATGAGTTTAATATATATATATATATATATATATATATATATTTATTATGAATGATGACTGATTTAATAAATATTACGACGAATTTAGTAAAGGATTTTTCATTTCGTGTCCGGTGTTGGTTTTTACGTATAAGGTTACTATTTATGATGGTTGAGGATGCCTGTTCATTATTATGGAGTAGCCAGTCTTGGACAAGTGATTCTCCTTTATTAAATACTTAACATGAAGACATTTAGATGGACGTACTGACAAATAGACAAACACACACAACACAATACAATATACAAAACACTAGCTGCAGCACACTATATGATGACAAGAGAGAAAAGGAAAAGCAACGTAACCGTCTGCTCCGAGTTTTAGACTGGCGGTGAAGGTCGTACGACTCTTTTGTAACAGGAGTCGTGATTGGATGCAAATGCGCGTGAGCAATTAGATTAAGATTATAACGGTCTTGTGTAAAGAACTAGGAGATAATTTAACGCTGTAAAGTTAAAGAGAGTCAGAAGAAGTCATTACATATATATATATATTGCGTTGAATTTGCAATCCTTGTGTTGTAAAAATAAAATGCATTTTCATCAATAGATAAACATCATGGATAAATATAATGGATATTGTTTATCAACATGAGATAAACAATAGCTTAAAGAAGTAAATTTTTAAAAATATTTTTACAAGTTTAACTTGTATTTTGGAGCCATCTACTGTTTATAGATAAATCATACTATTATTTTTTAAAAATTATATGTAATTCAATAAGAAGAAAATATATTTAAGATTATAGATAATTAAATTGAATTTCTAATAATTATTGCACAATTTCTGTTGAAACATTCCCTTGATATTCTATAATAAATTTTAAAAAGTAGATTAATATGTTAAAGGCACTTTATACAAAGGCAATTAAAAAAAGTATTCAATTTGTCATAAAAAATTGTAATGCAAACTCTCTTTTAATATAGTTCATACTAGCATTAATAACATTAATTTGTGATCCAAGTGTTGCATAACCCATGCATTATATTTAGTAACCCAGATATAAAAGAGCAATTTCCAATAGAAAACTATTCAGTTCTGCAAAACATTGTACTATCTACATTGTTTTGGTTGTAAAACATTATAATTATCTACATTTATCTAAAACTTTCATATTACCTAATATTCTATATACACAGGCTTCAAGAAACAAACGTTTTTGCAAGTTTAACATGTACTTCAAAAAATAAAATAACAAATCAAATTAAATTTGATCATTTCTAAAAATTGTTGTCTTTTGCGATGGTATCATTCCCCTTAAGAATATTTTATTTTAATTTAAAGAAAGAAATGACATCAATTTTTAACAGTAAAGAATAATTATTAATAATTTAGAAACCAATAATTTGTGAAATGTAAAAATCAAAGAAATTTTTTTTTGTAAGCATTCCTTTCACAAATTATCATCAAATTGTTTTACTTCAGAATAAATATTTTTTCTTGACTTTGAATAATGAATTAAAATTATAAACAGACATTTTTTTATATTATTTACATTTAACTGACACTGTATTTGATAATAATAGTGAGATCTTTTTAAGGAAATGATACAATTGTTATTCGATAGTCAAACAGTTTGAAGTTTTTTAAAAGAAGTTGTATTGATCCTATATACTGTAAGCCATTCTTACGCAAAAATATATAATTAATAGCAACTAAATTAATTAAGAATTAAAATAACTAAGAGCTGTTTATCAGATGCTAAGTTCCAACCTAAATAAATATACCAGTTAACACTATTTGAAGCAGACGAATACCTAATTAGATAAATAAATTAGAATAAAACAAAAATTACATCAAAGAGTTGTTGAGAGTTTTTCCTAACAAATATATACACTAGAATAATGCATAAAATACAATGATATCATATATTTTAATTAGATAAAATTAAAACACAAGAATGTCAACAACTTACGTATATGTTTTAACACGGGAATGAATAACACGTGCAAATGTTGCCATTGTTGTCACGTGATTCCCCGCTTGGCGTCGCTCAGTCGCAAATTTAGTCCATAGTACGCTCAACTAATACCCACATGTTTCATTCATGTTTGATTCGACTGAGTATTTTTTGGCGGCATTTTCGAATTTGCATCTACTTTCACGCAACAAAATGACATACAGTAGTGTATTTAATTGCCATGACTGTAGGACGAAAAAGTTTTTGGTTTAAACTGAAGAATCCATTTGTATTTAAAAAATGGATACAAAACTTAGGTCGAAAAAAACTTCAAACCATCTAGGTTTTCATCAGTATGCTCCGATCATTTTCAAAAGGCATGCTTTAAATGTATCAGTCATTCACCAACAGAAGGAGATTAAAACCAAATTCAGTTCATACAAAATTCTGTTTTTCCTAGCCACCATCTACCCAAAGAGTTCTGCAAAGAAGGAATAAATCTTCAATGTCACAGAAATTAAAAGATGTCCCAAAAAACATTTCGACTAAAATTTGAGTACTTTTTAATTATTTCGGTACTTACGTACTATCACAACGATCGCCAACGTTCAAGATAACTCGTCAGGTTGGCGACTCCGATTTCACTTGTGTCGTATGCGCTGAAATGGCAATCATGTACTTCGTTTCATATATTGTCGCCAATAGGTTGCGATAATACGTAAATACCATTTTTCATTTTACACTATTTTTTTGTTTTTATTAAATTCGGCGACGATATTTAAAAACAGTCTGAAATATTTTCTGAGTGTTTCGAATTCAAAGAATTTTAATTTTACAGACATAAAAAAAATTAGAAGAGATTAGCTCTTATTGTTTACTTGATAATCACGTTACAATCGGCAAACTACCGCAGCGCCCTCCCTGGTGATAAATCAACCCATCTCATCTTCCTCAACTGTGTGCGATTATTATTGCGGACAAATATATACCTTTTCAAAGACAGTTTCTGCAAGAAGCAAAAGCTGACTAGCGTAGCTTTTGAACTGATTGGCTGAAAATACGTGCTTACATTTGTCTTGCGACTATGACGTCACATGTATTTATGAACTGATTGGCTGGAAACACGTGACTGCAGTAATTATGTGACTATTACGTCACATGAATTTAAGCCATTGGCAATCGAAAACTAAAGAAACTACTTTTATTTCTTATCTTTGAAATACGTGATATTTATCACATTTCTATATATTATTAATAAATTATTTAAAATCTTTGATAATTAATAACGAATAGAAAAACTCAGTAAAAAGAATATTAATTCCAAAAATCCGTCGATCTGAGTAACAATCAATTTTAATCGGAAAACATCTCAAAGTCTTAAGATGGGTTTAATAATTCTTACCTGAATCGAATGCCTCATATACCGAAATGCTCTTGTTCCCTAAAAGGAACAACTTACACATGAAATTCTTTTCTGAGAAATATCTCTGCTAGCTTAGAAGATTAGAAGAATAAATAACTTAATGTCCGTCACCAAAAAAATCTAGGACAGGTTATTGATATCAGCTGACTTAGCAAGAAAAAAAGAATCCCTGACTATCTGGAAAAAAGTGTTAATACGACAGGAGCATGGAAAATATTTTATCGTATAGTGGGATATGTAGACTTCTGAAGTTTGGCTTATTATTAACAACTTTTGATGCATAGAGGGAATATTGATATCATTCATCACATTGGCTTTAAGCATAGAGCATAAAAAAGGTAATCAAGGGCTCTTGAGAGACGGCCATTCAATGTATTATTCATTAAATCAGTTTATGTTAGGTATGTAAAAAAAAGGCTGATAATTTTACCAATCATTTTATTGGTGACATATTGGAAATGGGCAGGAATAAATTTAATAAGAATTCTGATACTGTTTGTGGGTAAATGCTGTCAAAAACACATAAAAAACAAATGCACGCACAAGAAATGCTTAATACTGTCAGTCTAATATTAAAGGAAAAAAAAAAGAACGTGGAAAGAGCCACGCGATAGAAGTGAAACTTCTTTGGCGACGTTGGCCGTAAATGCAGGAATAGATCTAATTACATTGAACTGCTGAGATAATTTAATCAAATAAAATTCGAACTTCATTTATTGTATGAAAATATTTTTACTCAATTTTCTGCATCATCATTTTCCAAGAAAGACACAATACGTGTGTGGTAACTAGAGTAAGATATAAAAATTCTCAATTGTAGTCAATCAAAAAAAATGTGTGAAAACTGCATCAATCGTGGTTCCATATATTGTTTTTCCTTTTCTAGAATCAGTATTCATTGTCAAATTCAGTGTCCGTTTCAAGAATTCAATGAGTGGCTTTGCTTCTTCCGAAGCAAAATTAACATTAAAGTCTCCAGTTAAGATAATCGACTTTTAATCATCATCGGATCCAATGATTGCAGCAGCCTCTGATGTGTACATCACTAAAACTTTATGGATAAAGATGATAAAAGCTGCGACAGAACTACCTGGTGTTAAAAAGACTTTCGTCAGGAATTGCTGTTAATTTCCCCTTTTTTTTCTTTCACGAAATTATTTTCCTCTTTTTACATTTATTCTAGGCCTTCAGACTAGAATTAATTTTTACTCAACGGAAATAAAAAATTAATAATATAAACTTAATGCACATCACTCACAGAAACTGTGTTTGCTTACAAGACGCTATTCGTAGTGATTCTGGCGCGAACGTTAGTGACATATACACAATTCCCCAGACACTTCCGTAACGGGAAGAGTTATATAATGGTAATATTTTGGGAGCGTTTATTCGTTGAAAACGGCACGTTTATTACTTAAAAACTACTAAAATATGCTACGCGAGTTCTTTACGAGAGTAGCAAGGGTACCAATACCTAAGCGCCTTTCGTCCATAGCAGCAAGATATACTTTTGATGCACTATTCCCCTCAGCAATCGTCCAACGATTTCACGGATATGACGCAAGTCACGTGGTGTATCCCCCCTGCTCGCTATCTCCTCACCATGGCGATGTTTCGGGGGGATGGGGGGGAATCACTACTTCCGTTCGCTTTTTCACTGTTACGCAAAACTGGGTAAATTTCCCTTTCACACCCATCCGCAAAGAAGTTTCACTTCAATAAACCAATATTTGAAAAACTTTTTTAAAATAAAAAGTATAATCATTTTCAAAATCCTATTTTGGCTGTCTTATGGCTGAAGGGAGCAGCAAATTTCTTTGATACTTTGTTCGTTTTGAAACCCAGTGGCTGAGTGGTAGCATATCGCGGTTTCACGCCACAGGTCGAGGTTCAAATCCTGGGCTGGGCAAGGTCAACTCAGCCTTCATCCCTGCAGTCCTTCAGTGGGTCGATAAATGAGTACCAAGCTTGCTTGGGAACTAAACACTGCGGGTTTCGTGTTAGATTGACCAACTGACAGGAATATCTGCTCATTCACCTCAGCGCCCAAGGTCACGAAAACTGAGATGGATACAGTAGACTTTGACCCTCATGGGCTATTGCGCCACAGTGTTTAGTTTAGTTTATTTATTTAATTTCATTTATTCTATTCTACATAAAATTTGTTCGTAATTCTTTGTATTATACAGCTTTAGTTTTTAAAGTTTAAGGTAATAAAAAATGCTATATATACTAGAATAGTTTTAAATCTTAGAACGTTGTATGATAAGGGGATATATAATTACACTATTTTGTTACTATTGGGATAGTTTTCTGTCTATTATAAATAACCGATTTAGGGTATTTTGCTTTTAATTTTAAGGGTACCAGAAGATGCTCGAAAGAGTAAAATACCAAAATTTATACTCTTTGTTTTTGGGGCATGTACCTTTAAATATTTCCAAAAGAGCGAAGATTTTTTTTGTGATTTTAATAAAGATATTTTAATCGTTTTGTAGAAATACAAAAATAATTATTTAGTTCAAAACATTTTTTTCTTTCTGTTTCATGTACTTTGGACGTAACGTTTGAGATCTCAAAATACATGCTTATGTTTAGGCACCATTTTTTTAAAAAAACTATCTCTTAAATATGTGAACTATTGTTTTTGCACTTTTATGAAACAATACACAAAATATAGTGAACCTATTTTTTAGTAAAATATTAAAATAGAATTTCTTCTACCCCCCCCCCCCTCTTTCTTTTCATACAGAAAACATCTTTAAAAACTATGTACTACTCAGACTTATAAAAAAAATAGGTTCACTATATGCACTTGTATCCTGTATAGAAGTATAAAAACAATTTGAAGCAATGTAAAAGTAATGTTGAATATTGTTATGGAGTCGAAAAGTAATGTTAAATACTTGTAAATAATATTATACGTCCAAAAACGAATCAGAATAGGAAATAAATTCAATATGGGATTATTGTGTAAAAATGAGGATAAAATACTATAAATTCGGTATTTAGAATTTTTAATAGTTTTTTAATTTAAAAAAGGAGTTAAAATAATTTTATATATACATAACAAATTTTTTACAAAATATTAAAATTTGACATAATATACTATTTAGAGAGAAGTCATCATTTTTT